>JAKWJA010002144.1:0-153652 GCA_027704765.1 Solanum habrochaites
TATATAATTGCACCAGCAGAGCTAAATAAAAGAAAAGACGAGTTGAATGTTTTAAAGAAAGGTTTTATTTAACCAAGTGTTTCACTTTGGGAGTGCTACGATCCTATTTGTGAGAAAGTAAGATGGTTCGCAAGATGTGAATAGATTATCATTAGTTGAACAAGGTTACCCCATCAACAACAATTATCTTCTTTTGAGAATTAATGATATTTTTTGTTAGCTTCAGGGCACTACATGTTTCAATAAGATAGATCTCACATCAGGCTACCATTAGTTAAATGTTTGGGAATAAGATATTCCGAAGACATCATTTAAGACATGTTATGGTTATTATGAGTTTCTGCACATGTCTTTCGGTTAAAATAATGCACCTGAAACATTCATTGACCTTATGAATAGAGTATTCAAACATCATTTAGATATGTTTGTTATTATTTCCATTGATGACATATTGATATATTCAAGGAATGAAGAGGATTATACTAGTTATCTCAGAATAGTTCTCTAAACTATAAAAGATAGATAATTGTATGTCAAATTCTCATAGTGTGAGTTTTGGCTTGAGTCAGTGACATTCATAGGCCACATTGTGTTTGAAGAGGGAATTAAAGTTGATACCCAGGAAATAAAAGCTATACAGAATTGCCCTAGACCCACATCTCCAATTGATATTTGGAGTTTCTTGGGATTAGGTGGCTATTATAGAAAGCCCGTCAAAAAATTTTCATCAATTTCCTCCCGTTTGACTAAGTTGACTCAAAAGATAATGAAGTTTAGATGGTCTTAAATTTTGAGAAAACCTTTTAGGAATTGAAAAAGAGGTTGACTACTTCCCCAGTTTTGACCATACAAGAAGGTATGCAAGGTTTTTTTGTCGATTGGTGTGCAAAGCTAGAGTTGATTTTGTTGGGTTTTGTATTATGCAGAACTGGCAAACTTTATAGCTGTGATACCAGTGCCAAGACAATTTGAAAGTCCCTGAGAGAAACCTACCTCAAAATCCCTGAATCTATAGTTTGGAGTGTTTGTGTGTTTCTTCCTCCTTACGAAAATGGGCGTTCGTTATCTTTTAATGTATCAGTATCATGTGGATGCCTTCCCCATCATAAGAGTCTTTAGTAGTGGTTTACGCCCAAAATAATCTTAGTTTTCAACGACAAATGAGGTAGTTATCACAAATTACGTCAAGGATTTATGTCACGTGTAATATTCTTTACCACCAAAGTAGAGGGTCTCTAATGAATCATGTGATCTTTTGATTTCCTTGGAGTCAGAGCTTTGTGTCTTCATGGAGAGTCCCACCCCATTCCTTTGAGGATAGATAATGAACATTTCGCACTAAAGATGTGCATAGCACTTACTGTCATAGACAGCCATATTAGGACTGGTTGTTTTAACTTCGGATTTAATCTTGTTTCTACAATTCCAATTAAGGGATGAGTAGTGTTAATGAATGTGGGCTAAAGTCATCATTATGTGATAAATAAGACGTATCAGTCGCAAGGCCAAGACCCAAGTATCCTATTTTACTTTACTCTGGACACTTATGTGGAAGCAATTGTTCCTATGGCGCAACCTCACCAATTATTGTCTGTGCCGTTTATTCGTGAAGGCTAATGAGTCTAGGGTGGACCTAGACATTCCATGTGGCCTTGGAGAATCCAGACAAATTGTGTGTAACCATGGTTGTCGAACTGGCCTCCAGAAGAGAACTTGGAGTAAGCCTCATAGATCCATATATTCCAATTATCTGGGGTCCACAAAGATGTATCACAATTTAAGAGAAGTCTATGGGTGGAATATATGAATAAGGCCATTGCAGAATTTGTTTCAAAGTGTCGAAATTGCCAACAAGTTAAAGTAGAGAACCATAGGCTGGTGGTTTGGCACAAAGTATAGAACTTTGGGATTGAAAGTGGGATATTATTAATATGTATTCATCATAGTATTTCCAACTTATCGCAGACAACATGATTCTATTTGTGTGATTGTCGATAAAATGACAAAATCAACCCATTTTCTGTTGGTAAAGACTACCTATTCGGCAGAAGATTATGCCAGGTTGAAGATTATGCCAGATTATATATTCAAAAGGTTTTAAGGCTTCATGGATTCCCTCTCTCCATTATTTGAGATATAGGTGAACAATTTACTAAACAGTTTTGGAAGTCGTTCTAGAAAGGCTTGGGTTCAAAGGTGAACTTAAGTATGCCTTTCATCCCCAATTAGATGGGCAAGTAGAGCGCACTATCCAGACCTTGGAGGATATGTTAACGCCGTTTATGATTGATTTCACAGCGAATTGGTATGATCACTTATTGCTCATACAGTTCACTTAGAATAATTGTTGCCACTCAAGTCAGAAATCCTACAGTATTGCAAGGAGAAGGGAGTGAGAGTTTGACGTTGATGATTCATTATAGTGGTGTTAGAAGGTTTGGTAAAAAAGGGAAGCTTAGTCCCTGGTATATCGGATCTTATCAAATAATCAAGAGGATTTGCAAGGTAGCTTATGAATTAGAGACATAACAAGAGTTAGCAGTGGTTCATCTGGTATTTCATGTCTCCATGTTGAAGAAGTGAATGGAAGATCCTTATTATTATACCAACTAAAAATATTGGGATCAAGGATAGATTATCTTATGAAGAGTTTCCGGTTCAGATTCTAGATCCCCAAGTTCGTAAGTTTAGGAAAGAGGAGGTAGCATTACTCAAACTTCTTGGGAGGAATCAGTTCATTGAGGAAGCTACTTGGGAAGTTAGGAGGATATGAATAAGATATATACACATTTCATTGAATCCAGAGATATTCCATATGAAGGTAATAGTTTTCTCCTTAGTACCCTCTAATTATGAGTTGGCATGTTGTATATGAATTGCTTGTTGGGTGTTCGAAATGAATGGTTACGTATTACATCTTAGTTTAATAAGAGCAATCTCATTCAAGTTCATAAGCGTAGATATTGTAACGTCTCGTAATTTGAAATAGCTAGGAAGAAGCTAATAACTGGAAATAGTCATTTTAGGAAAGAATTAAAAATCTGGAAATTTAGTTAAGTTAGGAAACACTGAGTCTTTGGTCAACTTCAAACAACCATAACTTCTAGATCAGGACGACTTAGGAGCCATTCTATATATGGTATAAATCTCTTCAAAAGATCTTTCCAACGCCGCTGAGTTTGCGCGATTTTGAGTTCGCATGATTGAGTTATGCCCTTTAAAAATTGGGGTGTTTGAATAAGAAAAGTCCGATCCGGATTTTAGAAGGGTAATTTGGTCTTTATCTTGACTTTTTAGTTTAATTTATTTTTTGGTAATGAATTAGGGGTATAAACTAAACTTATCCAGTTTATGCTTTTAGAAAAAGATATAGGATTTTTAGATAAGAGAAAAGAAGAGGAGAAACAAGAAGAACCATCAAGATTCATCAAGAACATCAATTTTTGCTTTTGGATTTCATCAGGGTGATCCCTACAAAGGTATGTGACATGACATAGTGTTGGGTTAGTTCACTCACGCGCCAATCATGATTTATTTCACGAATTTAAGTTCTTTAAAGCTTAGAAATCAAGTTCTTAATGGGTTACTGAAATTCTATTAAATATTTGGTTTGTGGAAATTGTTGCGGAGTTGTTTGATCCGAATCCATGATTTTACTTCTTATTTTGAGTACATTCCGATGCATTTTGAAGATATAATTCATTATAAGTATATGGGAAAAAAAACTCATGGAGTTTACAAGGTTTAGAGAAGGAAAACAAAGAAGAAATTTTGTCTTTCAAAATTTGGCAGTGTCTCCGTGTCACCGAGCTAGTCCCTTGTTTTGGTAAAATTCATTATGCATCACAGAGCAGTCACAAATCTTTCTACCTCATAAGTTATTTTTGAAACCAAAATTTAGATACATCTCCGCCTCTCGGAGCAGTTTTTGAGTAGTAATTGTTGCTTGTTTATCATGTTTCGCTATCTGAATTCATTCCTAAACATCATGAGATCTTTCCTATCACAAATCTGGATCCTTGAATCTATAAATTTAATTGAAGGTAAGATAATATTCAAGTCAAGAGAAGTAAAGAGTAAATTCAAGAGATATTAGGAGTCAAGCCAAGATAAGTAAGGAGTCAAGTCACGAGCATTTCATAAAGTTTTAAGAAGTCTTTCACAAGTGTTTTACTTTTTTTAAGACTTGAGTTTTTTTTTTTTGAATTAAGTCATAGAGTAACATTGAGTCTTTTTTCTTCAAAAGTTATAGTCAGGGCTTGATTCCTTAGATTAAATTTTTGACATTTTAAACAAATAAAGAGATTGAGATTTCCAAAAGGTCCTTTGATCTAGTTTTATAGTAAAAAAATAAATATTTTCATAGTTGAATAAGAAAGGAAACTATGATTTCCAAAAGAGAATTTGTGTTGTTTTCACTGAAGAGTAAATGCTTTAACAATTAAGCATGAGAGGAAACTGAGATTTGTTGCAAGATAGCCTTGGAGCTATGTTTTGAGAAATTATCTTAAACCACGGAAGGATGTTACGTTTTTAAACATAAGAGCTAGTATCATATTTTTGAAGTAATATTGAGTTCATAAATGGAGGAGAGTTTCGACAACTTACAACCCCCATAACCAATGTAGCCATCATGGGTGGAAAAGGGACATACTTTTTAGACGAAACTTTTGTGATATTAAGCATAAACTATTGGATCTACTTAGTAGTTCAGGTTCAATACTCATGGAATGGTATATGATAGCCCTGACAATGTGAGGCAAAAAACTGTATCATTACGATAGCTCTTATGTGATGGTCGTTGGTTAGAAAAACTCCACAACATTGTATTTTCCTATACATCACAAATATTTCTAATTTTATATTCAAACAGAGTTCATACTGTATCTTTGCATACATATAAACTTATCATTGTATTTATAAATAGACAGTTTATAAATTGGTTTAAAAAGCCTTTCATCTTTCATTATACTGCATTTATTTAACAACCATTTAAATTTCAAAAGGATTTTATTTGTGGTTTGAGTTAAGTAAAGCCTAGGTATGTTTTCTTGCAGACTCTTTTCAAGCCTATGTTATGTTTCGCATTCCAACTCAAATAATCGTATATTAAATGTATTGATGACTTTAGGCCTTAATCATATTATGATGCACATGAAAGTAAGCTTGATAAGAATTCAGCACTTTGTTCATTCAGTTGACCACTCAGAGTCAGTTAGTGATGCTCTTAGTTTTCCACAGGATCCTTCTATATCTTTCACTATTTTAGTTCATTAGAATGTCGTTTGTCTTGTCTCGACTACCATCTCAGTTTTAGATTCTTCATAGACAGTAAGTCAGATGTAAGTTCATTTGTCATCATTTTTTTATTGACTTATGTTCAAATTTGAGTTTCCATTTTGGCTAAGTTAAATATTTATTCTTAAAACATAGTGAGTTAAGTTATAGACAGTTGAGTTATTTAGCATGTGAATCATTTTCTTTAATTTCAAATTCTTCTGCTGAGTAAGTAAGTCAGGCCAAGGTTCTTTTTGTGCCAACAATGATTCTCGATTGCAAGTCCCGCCCATGGTGTAGGCTGGGGGCTTGATACTCGAGCAATCACAAAACTCTGAACTTGTTACACTAATCATCATGACGACCTAATAACATAGTAGCAATTTGGACCACTTCAAATTATCACCATTATTCGCAAATCAACGACAAACACTTATAAAAACTAAACAATTTGTTACATAGTAATAAACCCAAGGATAGGGTTTTATCCACTCATGGTAGAAAGAGGAAAATAAACAGTCACCATGTCTTCCATATCTGGATAAAAATGTAAATAGGAAGTTAAAATTAACCAAAAATATCTTCTATTACAAAATCTCCCAGAAAGTCTTGCTAAAATCACTAGGAAACCGCCTTTTATAGTGTTCTTTCTCTCAAACTTTTGTTCTTCACTGTTCTGAATGCCTTCTCTCTCTTTCAAAAATAAAATTATGTAATTTAAATGAGTGGCTGTTTGGGACCAATTGGCGAGGTAAGTTAGGCTTCCCCGACCGGTCAGTGACTCATTTATTTCCCTTCATCTCGCCTTCATTTCTAACTATTCTTAGTCAAGCCACTGTTTTTTTAGCGCGAGCAGGATCAGGATCTTTGAGTGATTCTTTAATACACCCATTTTAATTTATCTCGTTCATCAACACTCATTTGGGTTTCCATCAGTACTTTCGGCGACTTGATCAAACGTTGCCAACGCTATTAGCAACACAACAATTGGTACATCTACTCGTCGAAGCTACCCCTATTTTAATCTCAGCGTTTTGTAACGCTAGGCGGTACAGTGGAAACTTGGTGAATATTCGAGTGACATTGGCGATCACTAGGCCTTCATTTCTTCATTTTTGTAAAGGTCTCTTCATTTCTTTTAGCACATTAGTGTCCATGCTTTGTTCCTCCATCCAAATATCTGCAAACAAGGATTTTTCATCAGTTATTGGCACAACATAAGCATTTTAGGACACCTTGATCCATCCAAATAAATGTCAAATGAGTCCACATGTCGAAATCATCAATGTCCTACGGTGTCTATGAAGTCGTGTCAGTGAGATCTTATATATTTTTACAAGTGCTCTACTTCTTTAAAAAAGGGACTACAAACATTTAAAAGAAGTTTCCCTTCATTCATACTCTAAATAATGCAGTAGAAATGTGTCATAAAGAATTTATTCGAACACATGCATTTCTCATATCCATTTAACTAACCCTCATACTTACGGTAGTTGAAAAGCAAATTCAGATGCTTATTGATGAGTTATTGTCAGAAAAATCTTGAGAAAATGATGAGAATGCAGAGGGTCTTTAGAGAAGACTGTGAGTGAGCTTAAGTTTTGTGATTTGAAATAGAATGCACTCTTATTCATACTAGTCGTGCGTTCGAGCTGGAGAGAGATGTATTCGCGTACTCTTGACTCTAAACCTTGTCTTAGCTGAGACCCTTATGAGGAAGTATGTGTTAGAGCATGGGTGGTATTTTCTGTCAAAAAGATAGCGTAAGTTACGATACTATGAGAACTATACCAAGGGACATGTTTTCCATGCATCCCGAAACTCATCACGCCTTTCATGGGTGACAAACAGATAAATACTTTATCACCTACTACAAACCTCAAAGGATGGCACCTACGATCAACATAACTCATATGCCTACTTTGAGCTATCTGAAGTCTATCCTGAGTCACCCTTACGTGGTCGAAAGCCTTCTTAATCAAGTAGACAACATGTGGTATAGGCTCTCTAGACACAAACAAATCAATCAGAGAGTGATAACGCCTACCATATAAGTCCTCAAACTGGGCTTCTAAATGTTAAAATAGTAGTTATTTAAAACTCCGCCAAAGTTAAGAACTAGTACCACTAACTCCAAACTCTAAAGCACAAGTCCCAAACATATCTTCTATAATCTAAATACTACACTCTGACTAACCATCATTTTATGGGTGGAAGGATATTCTAAGGTCAACACAAAGGCCCAGCTCATCCTGAAAAGTCTTCCACAAGCTAGAATTAAACTAATGACCCCGATATTATATAATAAAGATTTGCACACCATTTAGATAAACCTCCTCACAAACGTAAATATGGATCGATATCTTGGCATTTCATGAAGACTAAATAGGAAGGAAAGTGTGATAACTTGGTCAATAGATCACCGATAACCCTAATACTATCAACACCTCTAGAAGTCAGAGGAAATCTTGCCGAAAGCTCCATTGTGACGTGATACAACTTCCACTTTAGAATGGGTAATCTCATAAATCACTATAAGACGTCAAATACTCTACCTTTATCTATTTTAACTAATAAAATGGGATAGATAGACTCTAATATCTTTCCTCATGCTACCCAACCAGTAATGCTTCCTTAAGTCACGACGTCTTTGGGATGCCCAGATGGATATATTATCTACAATCACGGGACTCATGATTATCAGCTGAACAAAAACCCTAGAATTCTAGAAAACAAATACTTCTTGAAAACCTTAAAACTCCATCGACAAACAAGGTAATTAACAAACATCACCCGCTAACACTTGCTTTTGAAGTTCTACCAAATCTACATCCTCAAACTAACGACTACAGATCTAATCAAGTAGATAGGATTGAACTCCCCATAGGCTAAAATACGCCTTGAATTTGAGGCATCCAAGTAAACCATATGATTACTTAATGATTGAATGTATAAATCTAAAGGTCCACCATAGATGAGAACTCTAGATTATATTTGATCACTTCCTAGCAACTCAGGTAGCATCCGCTACTACATTTTCCTTACCTGGATTGTAGGGAATAGAGAGGTCATACTCCTTCATAATCTCAATTTGGTGATGTTTCCTGATTTAATGTCACTCTAGATTATGATGTACTGAAGACTATTGTGATCAATGTAGATCTCAAAACAAACTTGATACATGTAGCGCCTCCAGATCTTAAGCACAAAGCTATTGTCACCAACTCCAAGTCATTGTTATGGTAGTTCCTCTCATGTAGACTAGCTGCCTGAACACATGGGTAATCATTAAGTTTTGGTGCATCATTACACAACCCGAGCTTATTCTTGATGCATCCCAACTGACCATAAAGCCTTTGCCCTTAACTGAGGAGGCAATAAGAAAAAATAGTCAACAACTCCGTAAGTTCTGAAAGCTCAACTAACACTTCTCAAACCACTTATAAGAACATCAAGGAGGATCAGTCAGTTCAAAGGTACTTCAATTATGGATAATCCTTTATAAACCGTGTGTGGTAGCCTGCTAATAAAACGAACCTCTGAACCTTAGTAATTGACATGGTCCTAGACTGTCACAACTCTGGAGCATCCCCAAGTCTTAACACCGCATATTTGACCTCTCGGAGGTCTCATACAAGCCCTCAGCCCTTAGACATTATTCATGACACACACACACCACACACACACACACACACACACACACACACACACACACATATATATATATATATATTTATATTAAAAATAGTGTGGAATTAAAACTTTTTACAACGATAGTTCAAATCTCTTTCATATAAAATATAGGAAAGGATAAGTCTCTTATAACTATCTTAGACACAAAAATATCTTGGATCACATTCTATACACCAATGACATAAAAATACTAAAGTCTATTACAACGTCTTTTGAAACAAAAAGCTAAACATATCCATGTCATCTAATCATATGAGGACATACCAAGACTTACATAGGAGAATGTTGTTCCAAATCTTCCAAGAGACTCCTCTCAATTTCCACCTACACTTTTAGAGATAATGAAACATATGGGATTATTATATTGAATGAACTGAGTATGTTGAAATTCAATAAAACCATGCTAAACGAACATATGTATAAAAAAGGCTCTTTTATGATCCTTGGAAGAAAACATCATAAAATAAATATAGGAACCACTTTCAACAAAAACTTCACATATAAGACACATTCTAAGTAATCCACAATATAGAAGTTAACATCACTTCAAACCATATAAGAATATAACTCTCCTACTAAAGATTATCCTAAGACTTACTCAAGTAAGAGAAGAAGAGACCGATCATACACCTCTTCAAGCACACCTAAATGATCCTTAAGACTCCCTAAGATAAGATTATTCCCTTTTTAGTATTTAACTCACCACCTAAGGTTACTCTAAGATTCACTTGAGTAATACACGAAAATACTGCCCATACACCCTCTTCAAAGCCTACTTAAGAAACCCTCAAACCTACAGAATTAAACATTTAGAGGACTTCACATAATTATCTTGGGAAATATGTAGGGAAACATTATCCTAGCATCTTCAAAGCATAATCGTGTCACGTCTATATAGTGTCCCATTCTACTAGCTAAACATTGTAGAACTTTTCCAACGCTAGAATTCATCCCACAAGATGAGAATAGGAATTAACAGACATAGACCATACTAGTTTAGGCTGGAATCTGGAGTCTACCCTACTCCGATGGAGGGTGTTCTACTTGCCAAGGGTAGAACTAGGAAACATCCCATGTAGACAAATGGTTAAGGAACATCAAGGTCTTCTTTGCACTCTAGTCTCATTCTCAAGTAAAGCTACTAACACAAGCATATTCACTCGGTGCTTAGCCTTAGTTATAATAGAGTGAGTTCAATCATAATACCAAAGATGGTCCTCAAGGGATGTCACTCAATGGTAAATAAGGATAGCTCATTGACTTTCTTAGAGATGATTTCATGCCATTCTTGACAACCTATCCCTAAGTCCATCATTCACACAAGAAGGATACCATTACTACTTTCAACTTTAAGGATATCTTAACCTCATTTCCATAATAAAGGTTCCAAGTTATTAACCCTGTTTACATGCTCAAGGTCTTATATAAGTTATACTTAGAAGGGCATCATCTTAGGTCTACCAATCGTAGACTTTCATTAAAAATTCATCCATACACATATAAGACAAAGGTGATTAAGCATACTAAGTCAAGATTTTCATATTCATATACTTAGAATGTATCAAGTAGAGGTAAATAGTCTACAAATCAAGAACTAAACATGGTAATCATATCACATATACAATAATATTAAAGTATCAAGTTGGAACAAGTAAGTAAACCTAACAAGATATACTACCAACACGACTAGACACATCACCCATGTATATCATGATCACATACAAACAATTAGAAAGGAATCATACTTTGACCTCACATATACATATATGCGAAATCATGCTTCATCTTGATCACATATATAAGCTGCACATTCCAATAACACAATTCACCTAATAGTAATGCTGACAAGGCCATGTTCTTACCAATTATAACACAGAAGTACCGCCACCATAAGTGGACCATACAAATCAATAATATTCAATGTCTATACTACATGATATAGAGATACTTATGTAATCTTACCTCCATTACAACATCAACACCACCAATCCTTAGCCATCCCAACATATTCAATTAACAAAGGCTCTTACCAATAGCCATATACACCATTCCAAACAATGATTAAACCATACAATGATCCAACAAGATACAATATGAAAATAAACAAATTAAAGCATACTAAATACAATTCTAACATAATTCATACATATTTTAATAGCCCAACATAATCTAATTAAGAATTTGATACTATTAAGTCATGATCAAATCACTCATATTAGAGCAAAAATTAGGATTTCATGAATTGAATGGGTTTATTGAGTTTTTGATCAAAAAAAATCATTAACATCAATTCAATTGTAAATCATTGATTTAAATCATTTCCTGCAAGAACCCATTGCTAGAATTCAAGTTAGGAAAATCTATGTTTTGAAAGTCTTAAAAAAGCCTTTGGAACATGGCTCATTGAAGAAACCAGATTCAAGTATGAAAATCCAAACCTTTATTGAAGATAATCCACGAAAATGATGTAGATTCAATTGAGAAATCAAGCTCCTAGCTTCAACCTTGCTTCAAGCTTCAACGGAGTTCTACAGGATTCTATTTTGGGGTCTTGGGTTTTGATTTTGAATAATGAATTCAACTTTAGGTTCTAGACTTATAAAGTGATTGAAAATACCCAAATGCACCCTACGTAACCATCCAATATATTATTTTGGTGTTATGTGAATTTTCCATTAAGCCTCTCACTTGGCTGAGACACCTACAGGAAGTTACAGGTGCCAAACGATGAGCCTTCCTATGGGGCGTTGACCAGACGACGGGCCGTACTGGCAAGTGTCATTTTGGTCAAAGTCTGTTCCTTGGGGGCTTAAGATTTCACACCTAACCATTGACGGGGAATATTCATGACTATGGGGCATCGTTTTGGCAGCGTAGTTAGGGATTACTCTAACTAGTTTCTAGCCAAAGGTTAAGTCCTCCTCAAGGACTATTAAGGTGGTCCTTGGGGATTTGTGCCAAGACGTTTCCTAAACACTCTTACCTAGATTTAGGAACCTCTTACATCAATTTGAACTCAAACCAACATTTAAAACAAGCCAAGGCACACCACAACACACAAGCACGTCTCAAGGCTAATCTTTCGAACGTCTTGGATGTTTAACTTCCAAAGACTTCCAAACTCAACACACTGCCTCATAACACTATGATTAACCATTTTATCACCTTATCAATTTATGAAACACATGTTAGGCTCTAGTTTCACCTAGTCCGGTTTAGAGGTGTTAAATAGAATAATCACGAATAGTTTGAATCTTTGCTAGATATACCATGATGCAATTCCTGGACACCACGTGTTCCTAGAATCTAATAGACATAAGGCAAACTTGTTGTTTGAGAACTTGGCATAAAGCCACTAATTTCTCAAAGTCAAGAGCACATCCCTTTGTTGTTTCTAATGACCACTCATGATCTGTGAGTATACTAGGATGTCATCGATGAACACAATGATAAATAACCCAAGATACCATCTAAACATCCGTGCATCAATTCCATGAAGTAGCTGGAGAATGAGTCAACCTAAAAATATTAATAGGAAACACAAAGTGGTCATATCGAGTCCTAGATGCTATCTTTGGGATGTCCACTGCCCTATTCCTCAATTGATAGTAAAGAGACCTTAGATCCATCATAGAAAATATTGTGGCACCCTGAAAATGGTCAAATAAACCATCAATCCTAGGCATGGGGTAATGGTTCTTCACCATCACCTTATTCAACTACTTATAATTAATATACATGTTCATCTTACCATCCTTATTTTAACAAATAGGACAAGAGCGTACCAAGTCCATACTCTTGGCCTAATGAACATTTTTTGTAGAGAAATCTATTTCGAATAGTAGCATTTAAAAATATCATGACTAATCTATATATTATCAATAATGCTTCTCCCTTCAACAAATGCAGATTGTGAGCATCTCACTAGATCACAATCACCTGCTTGGTTCTCCTAGTTAACACTTTAAAAATATTTTATACAAAATCGTACAACATGCTATAGGTCTATAGTCCTTACCTTTGTAGGGATGAACTTTGGGTATTAAAGTTATAGTACTGTTAAAGAACTGTTGTACAAGTTGTACTATTTCATCTTTCATTAACTGCTAATTCAATGTAAGAAATTCAATTGGAAAACTATCTACCCGTGGAGCTATCTAATTTGCCATAGTCTTTTTTAGCATCAATTATCTCGTTATATTCCACTTTTCTTATCAATTCTTTCTGTTGTAGCAGTATTATGAAAGACCATCAATAACAACAATAGAGTCCAAGCAAGGAGCACCTGTTTTGCACGTGTATTCAACGCTTAATAGTATAAATTTTTAAAAGTTACGTATTTGAACATGTGAAATAAATATCTAAATTTTCTAGAACTATCTAGGGCTGGCAGGGGGACAGGGTCATCCCGCCCCGGCCCGCGTCCCGTCCCGACCCGCCCCGGAACCGGCCCATCCCCCAGTGTTTAATGGATACGGGAGGGGGATGAGGGGACCGGTCAGGGCCCGGTCACTCTGCTTTCCCGGTCGACCCGGCCGGCTGAACCCGGCCGGTTCGCGGAAAAAGAGAAAAAAGAAAAAAAAAAGGGAAAAAAAAAAGGAGAATAAAAAAAAAAAGATAGAAAAGTATCCCCTCCCCCCCCCCCCAATATTTTTTTTTAAACTTTAAAAATTTAAGCCATTACTATCCGTTGGGGAAACGGCTAGTGGGCCCCCCCAATGGATTTTCCTCTCTTTTGGACTTCCCAAACCCCCCCTACCACCCCCCTATTTTAAAAAATTATTTTAAAACCCTCAACTTATTATAATTACTTTTAACCCATGGTTTAATACTATAATACAACTATCCTCTACTATTTTTCTTACAAAATCAACTATTCTCATTTCTTCTCTCATCTTTTTCTATCATTCTATCAACTCTCAAATCTCAGTGTCAATCTTAATAATCTATTCACTTTAATTCTCATATTATTAGGATCCATTTTTTTCAATTTTCATTCAAAATTTTCATATGATTCAATAAAAAATAGATTATATTATCTCATATTTGTTATCAAGTATTGCTTGGAGTTACAAATTACATTACCAGCAAACAAATCACTACAAGCTCAACAATCGGTTAACGTTCTCTATTAACTCATACTTTGGTACATTCGTTTCATAAATTTTAGATTTTATTATTCTTCTTTACTTTGGTGTTAATTATTATTTTAATATACCGTTATATTATATATATATATATATTCTTCTTATATATAGTTATATATATATATATAATAGTTAAAGTTAATGAGATTATATTTATAACTATGTAAAGAGAAAACACTGGTGCATATTTTAGGCTACAATATTTTAAGTGTTTTAGATTATTACAGATTATAGATAAAAATATGTCTGTCACATTAGATAATGCATCTACTAATAATACAAATGCCTGCTAACATGTTAAAGTTAGGATTATGTCCATTGACAATAAGTTTTTTTTCATGTTGTAGATGTGTTGCACATATATTAAATTGTGTTGTACAAGACGATGGTATTTCATTATTTGATGTGTTAGCGTAAAAGTTGAATATATGTTGTTCCCCACTGGATTTTTCATACAAACAATGCTGCAGAATTAGGGAATTTAATGAGGCGTTGCTCACTATGTGGAATTCTCACCTAGAAAAATTCCAAACATATTAAACAAGGTGTAATTCTCTTTCGCAAAATGCTTCGTTTTCTTATAATATAGAAGACCCATACCAATGGTTTTTAATAAATGCTCATAATGCTAACCCATTAGATAGAATTTGTATGAAGATTGGGAGAAACTAAAGAACTATGACAACAATTTTTAAGACTTTTTTTATGATGCTACTACCATGTTTTTATCGGGAATTTATTATCCTATGTATTCATCCTTATTAAGTAAATATTTGTGCTCTTTCATTCAATTTTCTAAATATAAACTATCACTTTAGAGTTGGCATTGACGTAGTTGAAAAATTTAAAAATTTTTTTTCCTATTCCTCAAGTTTTTTTAACGGCTACTTTAACTTCACCTGCTTATAATTACAAGGTGTAAAGGCCTGTCGAACACTTTTTTATATGAAACTTTAGAAAATTTACTCGGAAGAAACTCCAGATTGTGAACGTTAGTGTACCCATAAAAATAGAAGCCAACTTTGTATGAAAAAATATAGAAACTAGTGAAAATTTTGAAGGAGAAAGTTGGGTCAACTTCTATGTTGAGATTGATTGTCAGTTCTAATTTCATGTTAATGCGAGGTTTTCTGGTTTTATTCTACTAACCGTGATGATTTTGAAGAATATCTTAATTCAATATTTAGAAAACTTGGAAATCAAAGATGAATGAATTTATTAGATGGTGGAGTGACGAAGCGCTGGCATTTCCAACTTTGAGCAATGGTTCGTGATATTCTACTATTCAAGCTTTCATCAGTTGCATCGGAGGCTGCTTTTAGTGTGGCAGGTTTCAAATTGGTGATCATAGACATTCATTGGCGGAGACAGTTGAACAAACAGTTTTATTTAGGACCGGTGGCAATGCCGAAAGGAGAATAAAACATTTGCCAAAGTTAAGTAAAAAACAGCAACTTGGATCAAAACTTGTATTGAATGCAGTGATGATGAATTAGACGCACAAGAATTTCTAACAATTTTGCCCAACACCTGGAGGCTATCACCATCGATATATGCGACATTAGAAATTAAATTTTAAAGATAAAACACGATATTATTAGATTACATTCGAGAACTAATTGAAACAGAACCTCCTAGAAGGTGGCTGCGTCAAATTAGTTACTCATCTAATATCTGTAACAAATTTAGTTTTACGTATGAGAACTTATTGAAACAGGAACCCGTCCTATAGGTGGCTTGCGTAAGATTAGTTACTACTCCACTATATTTGTTATTGTAAGTTGTAACTTATAAGTTCTATGAATAAATTTTTTTTATACAATTATTGTTTTGAATTTTAATTTTAAAATATATACAAATAAATTATATACTAAAATACTTAATTTAGTTGTATCACACTTTCATTACTTTAAAATATTTAATTACAAATTTAACTTCTCTAATTTGAAATTTAAAACTTTAAAAGTTGAAACTTGAATTGGAAAAAATGAATCTTAACATTTGAAAATTGAAACTTTAAATTAGAAAACTTTATTTTGATATTTGAAAATCGAAAATTAAATTTAAAATTTATTAGTCTAAGACGTCCATTTCAAATAAAAATCTATAAATATTTTTTAAAAAAGATCCCCGTCCCATTCCCGTCCCCCCCAATCCCATTCCCCATCCCATATATAAGTGGGCTGGATGGACCTATTTTTGTCCCCCAATCCCGGTCCCCCGTGAAATCCCCCCTCCCCGTCCGCCCGTCCGCGTCCCTTCCCCCTTCGTCCGTCCCCTTCCCCGCCCCTTGCCAGCCCTAAACTCTCTTTCATACCTTAATTTTTTACTTATAGGTAATCTGATGATGAATGTTTCTTGTTGTTGGTTTTTCATATTTTACTTCTCGTTTTGACTGTTACCTAATTAAGGATAGTCTTGATTTTCATTTCTTTTCCCCCATTGTAACTAAATTAAACATAAAATTTTTTCAAATAAAAAAAAAAAAAGTAGGTAACATCGTATATATAATCACCTGAAATTTACTTGTAAAACCGCTCGTTCCGCCACTTTTGTTTACTATCTCGATTTTCAGCTTCAGCTGTCTTTCCCTTGTTCTTTTGCTCCGTCCTGCCCTTTTAGTCTTTTATCCTCTTTTTCTTACATGCCTCCTTGTTTTTATTTGTTTTTTGGGATCGACGGTTCTGAGATTCGTATTCTTTTTTGTCGTCTTTGGAGCCTTGATTTGGTGTTTCGGTCTCCGTGTCATTCTGTTTCGCTCCTTGGATTCTATGCTCACTTCGTTAGCGCTTTGGGTGGGGTAGTTGTGGGAGAGGTGGCCTGGCCGTAGACCGAGTTTGGGTATTTGGATTTGGAGTTGCCGGTAATAGTGGATGAGTTGGTTTTGATAGTGTGGCTTTGAGGTGGTTATTCGGGGAATGTTGGTGATGGTATGTTTCGTTGTGTTTCTGCCCGGTTAGGGTCTCTACTTTTTCGTTGTGGGTGCGCGTTGTCAGGGTTTCTGCGATGGGGGGGTGTCCGGGGGGCGTAAATTTATAAGGAGGTCGTCTAGTTTGGGCGGAGTTTGGCTGGTGTGTGTGTCCGGAAAGTCCAACTCTTTTTGGAACGCCACCACTCATCTGAACACCACGAACGATCATGCTCCCATTTCTCATTCCATGTCATTTCGCCTTCCTCTTTCATCGCTCCCACTATGGGCGTTTGGACCTTTTTTTTGTTTCCCGTGGTGTTACATACGGTTCTTCTTCGAGCTCCCCTGTCTCTGCGTGGGCTGGACCCCTGGTAGTTTTTACTCGGCGGGATGTGCCTGGGGTGGTTTACCCTGGGGTGGTATCCGGGGCGGGGTCACGGCTTGGGTGTGGTGTGGTGTTCGCTTCCTATAGTTTGTCCGGGGGGGGTTGCGCGTGGTGGCCGTCGTGTCCCTTTAATGTGGTAGCGCCCGATAATGGGGGGGTGGTTGAGAAGGGATGGTACCGGTGGGGACGTGGGGGGGTCTGTTGTGGTGGGACTTTGGAGGGGTTTGGGGGAGGGAGAGGGGGGGGTGGTGGGGGGCGCGGGAGTGATGTGAGGGGGGTGGGGGCGAGGATGCTCGGTTTATGGGTGGGTTTGGGGCGATGGTTGGGGGGTGGTCTGGGGTGGGTGTTGTGGAGGGTGGGTAGCGTGCGGGTGCGGGTTGTTTGGTTGGTGTAGATGTGGGGATCTCGGGTCTGCGTTTTCGGCATGTTCGTGTGGTCATTGGATTGGTGAGAGTTTGTGCGGGGGGCTAGGGTTCTTATGGTGTAAGGGGGGCAGCGTTTTCTTCGGTTTCGTGGTGTCGTGGGGTGCTGTGGGTTTGGTTGTTGGTGTGCAGTTTGCTTAGGGGGTGGTGTTGGGTGAGTTTAGGTGGTTCAGTCGTGGTTGAGGAATTGGACTCAGAGGTCTTGGTGTGTTAGCTGGGCTGTTTGTTGGTCAAGCACTCTGTGTGGCGTTGTTTCGAGGGGGGTGGTCCCTGGGATGTGTGGTGGGGGGTAGTGTTGGTGGTATTGTGTGGGGGGGGTGGGTGGGATGAGTTGGGGGGGGGGGATCTGAGAGGGAAGTTGGTATGGGTTTGTGGGGGGGGGTGGATGGTGGCTTATAGGACGTGGGATAGGTGTGGTTAAGTGGGTGTTTGTACTGGGAACCTTCAGGGCTTGTTGTTTTATGGTAGTGGGTGGGGGGGGTAATGGGGTTTTTGTATTTTTCTTGGGAGAGATGATAGGTGGGCTGGGGTGGATGCGTGGTGATGTGGTGCGGTGAGATGGTTTTGTGCGGGTTGGGGTTGTGGACGATGGGGGTGAAGTGGTGGTCATGAAGTGTGTTTTGGCTTGGGTTGGTGGCGAGTTAATTCAGGGGGGGTGGGGTGGTGTTGATGTGGGTGGGGTAGTGGGGGTGTAAGGTTTGTAGGTGGGTGGGTGTGGGGGGAGGAGCAGGGATATTGGGGTCGTTTGGCAGTATGGTGGGTCGGGGGGTGGGAGTGGGGGGGGGGGGTTGTAGGTGAGGCGAGGGTGGGTTGTGCGTAGGCTAGTGGTTGGTAGCTCGTCGTAGTTGGTGCGGGCACGAGGGGTGTGTTCTGGGTCGGATTGAGTATGTTGGCGAAGGGGGCCCGTTGGCCCAGGTCTTCTGTGGGTTCCGAGGGTTTGTGAGTTGTGGGGGGGGTAGTGAGGTGAAGTGTTTCACTTACACACCTCAACTGAGTGATGTTCCTTTTAGACACCTCATGGAGGGTCTCGTTGTGTCATTTTGACAAGTTTTGTTGACATGAAAATGTGAATGTGATAAACTCAACAATTGCGCGTGAAAACTCAATTAAGCTAATTTTTCATTTTATTTTCTCTTCCTCTTCTCCATTTTTCAAGCTACCACCTACCACAATTTTTTAAAGATTACACTCCTTCAATGGAGGTCTAATGTTTTATTCAAAACCTTTTGCAAGTAATTTTTATTCTTCTTCTTCTTCGTTGTATTACTTCTCTAAATCTACAATTACCTTACTCAAAATTTTTGCCGGAAAAATGGATATCAACACTCATATTTCATAGTTATTCTCTCTTTCTTTTTTCCTCTCCCTCTTTTCTTCCCACAAAACAACTCTAAAACTAAAAAAAAATAATAAATATGAAAAATAGTAAAGGAAATGAATTACTTTTTAATAATGTACAAATGGGATTTTCCGTGTAATGAAAAAGCCAATTTTCGATGGGAAGGGAAGGTAAGGTACCATCACCACTCTCCACCTAATTCGTCAAAAAATGGATATTAACACTCATATTTTATATTTATTTCCTTCTTTCTCTCACTTCTCCCCTTCCTCTATTTTGATTTCAAAACAACACAAAAATAGAGAGAGAAAAAAGAGATCCTAAACAATTAAAAAAGTAGACTTAAAAAAGGGAGAAGGGCCTAAAATGTCCCTCAAGAAATTTAATTGGTATAAATTACCCTCCATCAACCTATCTGCACTAAAATACCATTGACATTCATCTTTCGGCTAAAAAAATACCCTTATGCCTAGAGAATCATACCAGTAGGTGGATGGAGGGTAATATTATACAAAAACACATAGTTTAAGGGTATTTTAGGCCCTTTTCCGTTAATAATTTGAAACTACTTAATATATAAGCTCACATGATTGAGTTAATTTTGAATTTCATAGTAAATAAAAAGGTTAGGCATGTACTCTCTTCACTCCTTCCTCCTCGGCCCTTCACTTCCTATTTCTTATTTTTTTTTTCTATTTGGATGTTGTCCAACATTTTTGATTAATTTATAATATATAAGAGAGAAAAAATGAGGAAAATAATGATTCATTCATATAGAAAAAATTTAGTTAAATAAAAGATGGCTTACTTAATCGAATATGTACAGATATTATTTTTTCTTTTTTGTGTACTCAAAATAAAAAATAAAAAAATAAAAACAATAATTTCTCTGTCCTCGCTCTCATCCCATCATGATAACAATACTAATTAAAAGAATATAAATATGTGAGTTCATATCAAGTTTGAGTCTCGAGATCCTAATTAAGAATAAGATATTACAAAAAGGAATAAAAGAGAAATTAAACATCACAATTGGATAAATGAGATAAATTAATCAAAATTATAATTTTTTTTAGATGGACCATCAATAGGGGTAAGTATAGATTTTTGTTGGATCCCCATTTATGAGTTTGGTTACATTATAATAACTTGGGGTCGATTTAAAATAAGACAATAGGAATATGTCATGAAATTAATTCTCTTTTCAATATTAATTTCAAGTGTATTGGGTCCAAATCTGAATTATAAGTGGTTTTGTAGAAAAATAGAATTTCTAAAAATATCATTTTTATTTGTTTTTTGAGAAGGATTTAAATTTTGATCAATCACATTAAGCAATATAATAAATATTATTTAATAATTTTACTTTAAGGGAGCTATTAAAATAAGGGCAAATATGAGTAAAAGGATTAATATCGATGGTATTTTTTAGCCGAAAGGTAGACATCCGGTGTATTTTAGGGCCTATAGGTAGATGGGGTCATAATTTTTGTACCGATTCAAATACCTGAGGGAAATTTTAAATCTTTCTCCGTTAAAAAAATTAAAAATATGTTAGGTGTAATAGAGAAGACAACTACCTTCAGTAAGTGGGGGCGGGGGTAAATTGATTTTTTGAGAATAATATTTTTTTAAATACAATTTTACTTTATTTACTACATAGTTTTTAAATCATGACTAACTTACAACTACAAATGTAATTATTTAATTGGTTGTTTACGACATCATTAATTAGTGTATTACATTCTCCTTCAGTTTTTTGCTTGTCTATATTTATTCTATCTATATCATCTGTACAGCCTTTAAAGCATGAACTCCAAAACATGAATGTTGAATTATTATGATACCCCAATTAAAAAATACTAAATTTGTTTTATTTATTAATTTTATTAATTTTCCTTTTTATTGAAAGTAGATATCTTTTCAAATTAAAGGGTTGTGACTTTTTCAATGGAACTCAAATGCTAAAGTTTAATCTAACTATGTTTGAAAATTTCCTTTGAATGACAAGAAGTGCTAGGACATGCCCCAACTAAATCTATAAACTACTGAAAACTAAAGACTAAAATCAAAGGAAGATAGTTATGTTAATAGTTTTCTAAGAATGACGAGTCACCATTGAATCAAAGGAAGATAATCATATCAATCTTCCTCGAAGTATGAGGACTCACCATTGATGCTGCTGAACGGAAGACTTGGAATCGATCATGAGAAGATGTAGCGCAGAATATGCATTAGTACTTGAAAGGTACTGAGCATGCATGATATAATCAAAGTGAACAATAATCATATCTCAACCAAAACATATATCTGAGCAATAATATGTGATAGGCATGATACTACTAGAATAATGAACATTAAATAACTGAATGCAATGAACAAGTTTATAATATTGTCAAACTAAATACTCAACTATGACTGATATTGTGGTCGATGCAATAAAATATTATTCTAAGGGAGCTACTAACAACCAACATAAAACCATATGAGCTAAATCTGAAGTCCGATGTATACGCCCCATCGAGAGGACATAACCTACGGGGCACATAGTTCTGGGACTTAAGGGTGACTGGCCCTAGTCCACTCTGTATTAAGTTTCTCCCAATTGATTATAAAATTAACAATTTATAAATGAATATTTATAATATTGAATAGCTTATGAACTAACATGCTAAATGAAATGCAAAATTAATATGTTGCTAATGAAACATTCAAATGTGAGGCATGTATATCTAAAATATCTGACTTAGATGGTGTGATTCATGAACTAAACGAACTACATAGCTACGATATTGAATTTCATAAAGAAACTAAGTAACAACATGATAATCTTATTTAAGATCATTTTAACAGCTAAAACCCAATAATCTCTAACATTGAAGACAAACCTTAGGTGTAGATAATATAAAGGGAATCAAGATTCTAACTGAAATCTAGCAACCTAATCGGTGAAAGAAACCCACTTGTTAAATCCCATATGCCCCGTGACAAATCACACAAGAAATCTTTTGATTTCGAGGCTAAAACTGATGAAAACCTTCTACGTTCTTGAACTTGGGGATGGTCGACTCTTTTCTCCTCTCTTGCTCTTACTTTGCTTAAATTTGGTGAATTAATCGCTTAGGGTAGATTCTAATTAAGTTACTAGGCTTAAACAGACTGCAACCACATTGTTTAATGGTTAAACAAGGTATATTATGGGTCCAACACATAAGAAAAAGACCAAATGACCCATGACTTTCGTTATTGAGGCCACCGATGGAATTGACCGACGAACTGTGGAGAGACCCGCGGCCCATGCTGGTCAACTTTCAATGGGGTTTTGGGACTTTATTATGAGGTCACGGTCCACGTACCTAGACCACGATCCGTGGGTCTAGTCATGGGTTATGCCTTAGGAATTTCTCTAGGCTAATTTTGGGAAGGGTTACAGGTTGTGAACCATATACTTGGAGAACTATCCATGGGTTATGCTACAGTCTGTGGGTGGCAATCTTGGATTGCACTTACAATCTGAAATATGCAATTTATCCTGTTTTCATATACAAGGTGTTACCAATTCCAATAATTGTAAAAAAATAGAACCTCAATACGAACAAGGCAACGATAGGGGAAATTGTCGATCAATCAAAGTCCATTTGGTTTATTCTTTAGCATGTTACCTATATTACAATTTGGTTGAGGAATCCTATATAAAGAATTTATGATTTAGTTACTAGTAAGTCTATATTAGAAGGGTTGAATAAATTACGGACCCCTAAAGTTGGCACAAAGTTCACTTAGACACCTCAACCGAGCGATGTTAATTTTAGACACCGTATGTAGGGTCTAGCTATGTCATTTTGTCACATTTTATACAATAAACGAAACAGAAGGAGAGTGTAATAAATATCTTACTAAATCTCAAAACTTTTCTAAAGTAATATAACAAAAATACACTTTTAACTATATTTTGGGAATTCTCTAACCAAGAATGATATATGATCTACGTGATTATACAACGTCTCACCCAAGCTGTCATAACTTCCTATAGCTTGTCGGGGTATAGATCACCTCAACTAAATTCATCCACTAATATCTACCCAGTGACACTTAGGATTCATATAAAAAGTATGATCCCGTACTCATGTTGGCATACATGGTTTATGAGGGATAAAAATTGTCTAAACTCATCTCCATATCGATGCTCAATACTACTCCAAATAATGTATACTCATTCTCAATGTTTAAAAACATATTCTTCCTCTGGTTTGATATAATTTCTGAAAATAATATCTTAAATGAGGTAAGTAATCTTGAAATATCTTTGAATTCATTGGTCATTTAGAACTCAAAGTATCTCTTTTATCAATGTGAAAGCTGATACCTTTAAGAATACGTGTTTCATTTATGGTCTTACTAAATTCATACTTGAAAACTCTTTCACAAAAATATTTAAAAATCATATTGCATAAATATTGATTGTATATCCAGATACCATACTCCTTAAAACATTGATGGCATACTAAATTGTATGTTTTAAAATCTGTTTCTCGAAACTCATCTTTGCTTTCTCAAAAACTGAGTTTACATATCAAATGTTGGCTTTAAAATATTCTAAAAATTTATAGCTCAATTTATAGGCTTCATGCGGAATTATCGACATGAGAACTCAACTCAAGTGTATTAACAACAATATGGAAACTTAGTACTCGAAATGCAAGAACTCAAGAATTCAAGAACTCAACGTAGTACTCGCCTAAAGAATACTCAATCCACATGGTTCATGTTGAAATAAACATGAAGGAATCAACTCAATCAATTCATCTCAAGAATACTGAAATCTAGGGATAGAATCCTAGAATACTCTTTTTGTAATTTGAAGTAGATGTAGGACATGAGGATGAAATAGTCCAATACTATGATATCCTTACATACTTGAAAGAACAAAGTTCTTGAAGAATCTTGTTAAACACATGAATAAAATCCTTTAAACCCTAGTAGTTTAAAGGAGACAATGAACAAATCCTTTCTCGAGATTCTTGAATTAGTTTCTTGAAATCTTTATGATGAAAAATTATGATTTTAATTAGTGATTCATAATTGTATGAAGAATCTAGTTTGAAGTAATCGAGTTTTTCGACAAAAGTTACCTTGAAGAAGAATCTTGAAAAAGACTTGAAAATATCTTGGATGGAGACTTGATTTTTTCCTTAGAGTTTTGCCTTAGGGCTTTGAGAGAGGAGAGAATGGAGGATTAAGAGATGAAATATTATTGATTTGAGCATTTTATTAGTCAAGAAGTTTGTTTATGGTTGTCACACCCCGCGCATATACCATTGCTGGCCCCAAACTAACCTTTGTCCTGACTTACTTAACATAGCGGAAGACAACATTCGTATCAATAATGATAAACAAACTTAGTTGAACTAAAAAATATAATAACTGAGAATGTTTTAAATATTAAACATTCAATGTGGACAAAAGTGTCAACCAAGGTCTTAACAATACGAGATAATAATGAAAAGACTCAAAGGACTAACATCTAACTGTCTACGAAGCCTAAAAACAATTGAGATGGATGTTGTGACAACCCCACAAAATCCGAATAACTAAAAATAGAAAGAAAAATAAAAGAGTCCTCCCGATCGCAAGGAGGCTCATCAATAGACTCTTAATTGTCAAGTAATAAATTACTCAATTCAACATAATGCAATTACAAAACATGTGATATACATAAATATTTATAAAACAACTGAAAACAATCTTGGTTCGTTAAGGATAAAACAATAACAAACTTAATTTTTTTTCTTATATAAAAAATAATTTAACTTCTATGAGACATTCTCTAACTGACAACCATCATTGTGATCCTAAGTTATGGTACAATGTTTGACATTACCAAGGACCGTCCTATACCTTGTCATCGGTATAGAACCTAAACTACTAAGGGGATTCACTAGTCTATGATAAAAAGCACTAAAGAATCATCTTAAAAGTATGACCCTTTTTGTGTCCATGATGGCTACATGGTTTATGGGGGCTTGAGCTTATACTAACTTGCATCCCAATATCGCTACTTAATACTACTCTCAAAATATATTGAGTTCATATATTTATAAACTGACTTCTTCTATGATATGATATAATTGCTCAAACTTGGTTCAAAATATCTCATGAAATCATAGTTTCTTTTTTAAAGAAAAACTAGCTTAATGTCTGTTTTGGAAATCTCAATATCCTTTCATGTTTAAATATGAAAACATTTTTACAAAATTTTAAGAGAATACTTAGTTTCCTTATAACTTTTTGAGAAATGAACTCAATCCTTACTATTTACTTAACTTGAAAATGGTGTCTTAAAAATAGGTTTAAATATTGATAAAGACACTTGAAAACTTAATAAACTTTACTTTGTTTTTTAACTTCTCAACTTGACTCTTTACTTCTCCTGACTTTGATCATAACTTTCCTTGAATTGGATTATGGGTTAAAGGTTATGATGTGTCTAGAAATAATTTATAGTAGTTAGAATCAACGGGAAATGTTAATACACTTTAAAAGGACTCAAACTGACTCAATGATGAAAACTGCGTGAAAAACGACGCTTTGGGAGAATCCTAGGCGTGCTACGCCAGCCCTATTTGACTGAGGCACTAAAATCGTGCACTTCAGGTGCGCCGCCCCAGCCTTCCTAATTCTATGGGGGTGCGCCCGTTTCCACATGTTCCTTCATGTAAAATGTCATAAACTTTTTGTCTCATTTCTGATCTTAAATCGATTTAACCCAATTTTTTTCTGAAATTAATTCTAGATTCATGTACCCGAATCATATACACAAGGATCTAACCCAATGAACTCAATAAACAACACTTTCACATCAAGAATCTCCTAAATTTCAACTCATGTTCAAGAATGAGAGAAATTCAAGAACATTCAAATTCCAGTCTTGTTAGAACAAATTCATGCTGAATCTAACATGCTTGGCGCGTGGGTGAACAAACTGAAACGTTGTCAAAGACTCACATACCTTTTTAGGGATTACCCCCGAAAAAATCCATATCCAAAGCTCGAACATTCTTGGCGACTTCTTTCTTTCTCTCCTTTTTTCTCCCTTTTTCTCTTTTCTCCAAGCCCTAGTGTAAACTCTAACTTTTCTAAACTGACCAAAAATCTTTTTTTACCCCAATCAAATCCTAATAACAAATTAAGATAATTAGGTAAGGAAAATACTAATTTACCCTTTCTAAATCGGGATTAGACTTTCATTAATCCAATAGCCCAACTTTCAAAAGGCATAATTCACTCATACAAACTCAGAATTGAGAAAACTTTGTGGCATCGAAAAAGGTCATTCCATGAGATTTTCAACCATATCTCGAACTACACTTAATGCATCTGAGCCAGGAGTTATGATTGTTTGAATATTACCATAAACTCACTTTTTAATTAAAATTTCCATATTTCCTTATACTCTCCAAAAGTAACTATTTCCATATTTTTAAACTTCCTTCTAGTTCTTTCTAGTTGGGAGATGTTACAATATCTTTCCCTTGGAAATATTCGTCCTCTAATGAGACTACTCTTACTAGGAATAGGGTAACAACTTCAAGTTCAAACATCCACAAGCAAATGCAACAAACAACATGTTTATTAATAATTTAGATAGTACTAAGAAGAAAATTATCTTGGTCTACCTTTTCTCGGGATTCTAAGAGATGTGGATATCTCTTCTTAATATCCTGTTAAGATTATCATGTAGCTTTTTCATCAAATTGGTTCTTCCAAAGGACCTTGACTTATGCTAACTATTTTGTTCTCAACTTACGAACTTGGCGATCTAGAATCTATATGGAGATCTCCTCATAAAACAAACTTGTTTTTATCCCAATATTTTCAGTTGAAATGATCAATGACAGATTGTCCATCCACTTCTTCAACATGGAGACTGCTTCTAACTCTTTAAGTAGTTGTAACTCATAATCTACTTTGTCAATCCTCTTGGAAATTCGGTAAGGACCAACATACCAGGGACTAAGCTTCCCCTTCTTATCAAACCTCATAAAACCCTTAATGGGTGAAACTTTCAAGTAAACCTAGTCATTTACTTTAAAATCTAACTCTCTTCTTAAAACATCAATCTAGGATTTATGACGACTCTGCATCATTTTCACCCTCTCTTGAATCGCCTTCACCTTTTCCATAGCTTGATGAACTAATTCTGGTCCTATCAACCCTTTTACACCAATTTCAAACCATCTAGTAGGGAATGTGCATCTTCTCCTATAAATAGTATTATAAGGAGCCATTTAGATGCTAGTATCCTAACTGTTGTTGTAAGCAAACACAATGAGAGGTAGGTGATAATCCCAATTCCGTTTTAAATCAATCACACAAACTCTTAACATATTCTCTAATGTCTGAATAGTGCGCTCTGCTTGCCCATCAGTATGGGGATGAAAAGAAGTACTCAAGATCACTTTTAAACCCAAGCCTTTATGCAAAATATTTCCAGAACTGTGCAGCAAATTGTACTCCCTTATAAGAAATAATGGAGAATGAAACCCCATAAAGTCTTACCACCTCTTGAAGATGCAACTTATCATAATCTTCTATCGAATGGGTTGTCTTTAGTTGTAAAAAGTGGGCTAATTTTCTCATTCTGTCGACAATCACCCAAATCGAGTCATGCTACATATGATATCTTGGTAAACTTATGATGAATTTCATTCTGTCGACAATCGCTCACTTCCATTTCGAAAGTTCTATATTCTAAACCAAACCACCAGACCTTTAGTGATCTACTTTAACTTATTGGCAATTGGGGGACACTTAGCAACATATTTTTTTAATGTCCTTCTTCATGCTACTCAACCAATACCACCTTCAAATTGCGATACATCTTTGTGTTCCCGTATGAATAGAATATTTGGAGCTATCAGCTTCTTCCATGATCCTCTCTTGAAGTCCATCCATCATTGGTACACACAATCTACTTTGATACCTCAATATACCATCTCCCCCTTGTTCAAAAGCTAATATTTTTTTATTTTGAACATTTTCCTTCAATTCAAGCAAAATAGGATCATGGTCTTTATTTTCTTTCACTTCTGACACTAATGATGGCTCAACTCCATTTGCCACCACTATTCCTTTTTTGTGGATTACATAAGTTGACTCCCAAATGTGCCAGTATGTGTACATCTCTCGCTAACTGTCTCTTTCCTTCCTCAACATAGGTGGTGTTGCCCATAGACAACGTACTTAAAGCATCAGCAACTACATTAGCCTTACCTAGGTGTAATGAGTAGTCATATCATTATTCTTAAGTTTTTCTAACCATTTCCTTTGTTTGAGATTAACCTTTCTTTAGGTAAACACATACTACAAGATCTTATGATTAGTGAATACGTAAACATGAACACCATTCAAATAATGACACCATATATTCAAAGATAATACTACAACAACCACTTATAAGTCATGGGTTGGTAATTTTTCTCATAAACTTTAAACTGTCCGGAGGCATAAGTTATAACCTTGCCCTTCTACATTAGCACGAAACCCAAACCAATTCTTGATGCATCACAATACACCACAAAACCTAGAGTACCTTCTGGTAATGTCAAAAGTGGGCAGTACTCAACCTCTTTTTAAATTTCTTAAAGCTTTTCTCACAAGCTTCAGACCATTGTCTTCTGAGTCAACTTGGTGAAAGGAGAAAAAATAGATGAAAATCCCTCTACAAACCTTCTTTAGTAGCCAGCCAAACCCAAGAAACTCCTAATATCATTTGAATATGTGGGTCTAGGAGAACTCTGATCTACTTCTATCTTTTGGGTCTCAACTCTAATTCCATCACCGAAAACAATGTGGCCCCAAAAACGCCTCAGACTAAAGCAAAAACTCACACTTAGAAAACTTGACATATAAATCTCTATCTTTCAAGTTCTAGAGGTCTATTCTTATATGAGTAGAATGATATTCTTCATTCTTTTAATGGATTAGTAATGAAGACGATAACAAACACATCTAAATAAGGTTTTAAGACTCTATTCATAAGATCTATAAACGCTATTATTGATTTTTTCAAGCCAAATGACATGACCAAGAACTCATATTAATCGAATCGAGTTTTAAAAGTTGTCTTTGGAAATCATATTCTGTTACTTTTAACTGATAGTAGCCACATCTGAGATCTATCTTAGAAAAAAAAGATGACACCTTAAAATTGATCAAATAAATCATCAATCCTTCGAAGATGATACTTTTTCTTGATGGTAATTATTTTCAACTGGCAGTAATCTATACACTCGTAAGGAAACCGTCCTTCTTCCTTTTAAATAAGACCAGAATTCCCCTGGGTGAGACACAAGGTCGAATAAAACCCTTACCTAGAAGATCTTTCAACTTCTCCTTCAACTCTTTTTAATTCTTCTAGTGCCATTCTATTTTGTGGAATATATATAGGACGATTATCTGGAAGGATGTCTGTACCGAATGCTACCTCTCTCTTAGGAGGGACTTTGGGAATATCGTCTGGAAAGACTTCTACAAACTCTTTTAATACTAAAACTTACTAAATAAGAGGTATCTCAACACTAGAGTCATTCACTCAGACTAAGTGATAGACACACCTCTTAGAAACTAACTTCATTTACTTAAGGTACAAAATGAAACGACCCTTAGGCACTAATGAACTGTTTTTGAACTCTATAACTGATTTATTGGAAACTAGAACTTAACTACTCGAGTTTTACATTTTTTTATGCATAATAGGCATGAAGCTAATACATATCTAGAATTATATCAAAACTACCATGTCTAACTAAAATAATTCATATATGTTAATCTTTTGATTGATGGAATAGGTACAATGACGATATATTTTGTATACTATAATAGGTGTAGAAACACCGAAGGCCTCAAGAAGTTGCTCATAAATTAAACATCAAAACTGAAGACTTATATCATGCTAATGACAATATATGTAAAATCATTTTGCTCTCAATGACTAGTAAAAGTATAAAGATGACTTCCTCTTGAGTATGCCCCGGAAGTAGCTCATCTAGATGCAAATCCATCGGATGAAGCAACTGAACTAGATTTTCTTTATTTCCCTTTTTACTATTTCTCTGCATGTCCATAGGTTACTTTCTTATAAAATTATTGTTCTTATCACGAAGAAACTAGTGGAGACATCACAACACACCTCTGAGTGGGTCCAACCACACTTAGGAAATGAAGGAGTCTTAGTACCCCTTTGTGCCTTACTACCTTGCGAATACGCAAACCTAGCTTTGAAGTTTTGAGAATTCTTACTATTGCACACACAATTCTACTTTGTTTATGTGCACTAGAATATAATGGGGAATTTACGCGTAAGAAAGACTTAGAAAGAAACTTTGTTGATATAAACTCTAGCTCACAAAGTGAGTATGAAAGAAGTGGGGAATTTTCTAAATGTTGCAGCCTCCTAATTATAGATGTGATGTGCATCACATCTATAAATAGGAATCTAAAAAAATGACTTTATATACTACCTATGACTCTTCAACTCTGTGCTCCTTTACAAACTTTTTCACGCCTTAAGACTACATCACAGACGTGGTTGGAACTCGAAGACCATTGCTATCCCCAAGCAACTGTTTGCATGACTTACATAACTTAGTAGAAGAAAAAATTTATATTTACAACAATCAATGAACATAATGAATCGAAAAAATATATTAACTGATAATGTTTTAAAAGATTAAACATTCAAATTAGCCAAACGTAGCAATCCATATCTTAACAATAAGAGATCATAATGAAGCGACTCAAAGAACTAAGATCTGACTGTCTATGAAAAGACTGGAAGGACTAATAGCGGGCTTTTTCTGAAGCCACGAAGTAATAAGATAGATGTTGGAACATCTAATAACTAAAATAGGAAGCAAAATAAAAGGGTCCTCCAGAATGCAAGGAGGCTCACCAACAGACTATGATTGTTCAAGATGGATCAACAGGGTGTTGGATGCTGATCCTGGTTACCTGCGTATGCATCATAAGATAATGAAGGTAAATGGAATCAGTACATTGAATGTACTTGTCACGACTCGAGAATATACCCTAGACGAAATTGTATTCTCAAATCGTGGCACAGCGTACTTGACCTCTCAGAGGTTACAAGCCCTTTCACGTCATTCATTTGCATAAATGTATGAAAATTAGTAAGGAATTAAAACTTTTCACATGGAATAATATATATTTCATAGAAAAACATAAGGAGTAACGCTCATCCTCAAAGTCTCCATCTAGACACACGAACAACGTGGGACACTGCCCATACATCAAAATATATAAATTTCTAAGTTTATTACAATACTTTCTACAAAGAAAACTAAATATAGTAATGTCCTCCAATCAATTGAGTACATAACCCTGCTTTGCTTGAATGAATGCTACTATCCAAGATTTACTCCAAAAACTCCTCTCAAATGCCACCTACACCTTTAGCGATAAGAAAAAATATATGGAATTCATTATAACGCGCTAAGTATGGTGACATCCAATTAAAACCATGTTAGAAGGATATTTATATAAAACATGATCTTTTGGGGGAAAACTTCATACGACACGTATAAGGGTCACTTACAAGTCAACATAAGCAAATATAAGTCACATTCTACAATATAATTAGATCACTTAAAAACAAATAAAAATGAGACCCTCCTACCAGAGTTTATTCTAAGGCTCACTAGAGTGAATTATGAAGCGACCGCCTATACAACCCCTTCACACACACCAAAGTATTCCTAAATATTACCTAAGATAAAAAAATTTCCCATTTCATCAATTAAACTTCTTAACTAGAATTACTCAAAGACTCACCTAAGTAAGACATTAAAGAGATCGCCCACACACCCTCTCCAAGCCTACCTAGGTAATCCTTAAAGCTATTCTAGATAGGTACCTTGTCATTAGCATGCATTTAACTGAAGTAATTATGTTCATTAAACCATCTAAGAGACATTCAACACTTAAGGACTTTCACATAATGTACTTGGAGAAGATCTAGGGAACCTACATACTAACATCTTCAAAGCTTACTTGTGCAATGTCTAGATAGTGTTCCATTCCATTACCAACATTTGTAGTACTTTTGCAACACTAGCATGTATCCCACATGATGATAATAGGAAATAACCGACATGGACAACACTAGCTAGATATGGAAAGCAGAGTCTTCCCTACACCGATGGAGGGTGTTCCACTTGCTAAGGGTAAAACTAGGACACATCCCAAATGAGACTAGTGTACAAAGACACACATACTTCATCTTATCATTTGTACAACCACATTCATATAGAACATTGGGAGAACTAAGTACAATACAAGTCACCCTACTCATTCCTATGGAAACATCAACATAACTCATCCTAAGAGTCATATAGTGAACTAGGAATATTCATACTTCAACATCAAGCAACACACATTAAGGCATCACCATACTCTACTATAGATATATCATCACCTAGAAGAACATATGTTTTAACTTCACATATACGCATAAGTCATATAGACCTTCGCAATGCTCACATATTAAAGATATAACATGATAATATCATAATTCATAAAGTAATGTCGATGAGGCCACATTCTTCACAATCATAGTACATAAGCACCGCCATAATAAGTGGACCATACCAAACATCACCACTGAAATACCTATACTACAAAATATAGAGAAGGTTAGGTCAACATACCATCATTTCAACATCAACAACTCGAATCCATAGCCAATTCAATAAATTCAATTCATAAAGGCTATTACCAATAACCATGATCACCAATTCAAACAAATAATCACAATATACAATCATCCAAGATAATACAATATAAAATTTATCAAATTAGTATAACCTACATAAAATTCTAACATGCTTCTCACATAATTCAATAGACCAAAGTAAGCTACACAAGATTTCAATATAATAGACACACGATCAATCACCCATAATATAGACAATATAAGGAAATCATGATTAACATGGGTTTATGGAGTTTTTGATCTAAAAGCATGAAATTAACATCAATTCAATAATAAAACATTGTTCCAAATCATTTTATGCAAGAACCCATGGCTAGAAGATGAAATAGAAGATTTGATGTTTTTGATCGTCTTTGAAAACCATTTGAAATTGACTCCTTGAATGGAAGAGAGTCCAAGGATGAAACAAGATGCCTTATGTCAATAAAATCCCACTAAATTGAAAGATAAAAACATGGAAAATTAGTATTGTTCCTTGGAGCTAGCAAACCTTCATCAATGGAGGTTTTGGAGAGAATGAATGAAGAGGTTTTGCTGTAAGTTTAGGATTTAGCTTTAGTTGGTGTGTTTAGGGGCTCAAAAAGACTCAATAACCGTCCATAAGTCATCCCAAAATTACCCAAAAGACCCATGCACTTAATGGACATTTTAACCAATTAAATTTTACTTAAAAATGATGCAACGAAATATGGGATGTCATTGCGCATGATGGGGTCTCCTCGGATTCTTTTTTCAGGAAAATTAAGACAAAATGGTTAGTGTCACCCCACATGGAAAGGAAAACTTTTTTCCCTTTAATAGTGGTAGGCGCAACGCGCAGCCACAACCAAATCTTGGGTAGCTCGATAACTTTCTAGGCCCATATCTGGGTCCTCCTCAAGGACTCTTTTGCGGGTTCTTGGAGCGTCGATCTCGTACATACGACCCTTTACATGTCAGGTTATGTATAGGAACCATCGATATTCAATTTCTCCCTCAAACCATACTCCAAAACTACACTATAAAACACTACTCTCACTAGTTCAACTTCGAGTACTTTCCGTACGTCTTGGACATTTCACTTCAAATTCCTCAAATTGAATTCTAAAAATATTATAAAAAAATTAATACTTTTAAACCTCTTGACACAGATGTTAGGCACTAGCTTCACCTCATTCGTCTTTCGTGTTACATTCTCAGAGATAAGAAACTCAAGACTAGAAGAACATAACCATACCATACAATATTCATTACACACAATAAAGATGAACAGCAATTTCACATTATCAAGAGACTCAAAACACAACAAGAAGATAGAAACTATTTGTACAACATATCATGCAATAAGACTCACATTCTTCATTTCACATAGAAGGAACATCTTCTACACACATTATAATGTTCATATACATCATTTATAGAAATATTATAACCATTTTTCATGAAAGAAATATTTAATCAATTTCCAAATTATTGACAGTGAAGTACTAAAGCTCTTATAGTGAAACTGCTCAAACATTAAATAATGCAACTCTTAAACAATTTATGATGCAACCATGACACTATGAAATAAAAAACAATATAAACTCATTTTACAACATAAACATAAATTCATGAAATGCACAATGCTAGGATATCAACGAAATTCACTTTCAACAAGACTCCTAAACAAAACACAACATGCAACATGCTATCACAACATTTTATCTCTCAAGCATGACATGAATAGAAGAGAAGAGACAACGACTCACTACTCCACTACTCACCATACTCCCCCACATAGAAGAAACTCATCACTACTCAAGAAAGAAAACTGTAACTTACCGGCATCATAATCTGAAATTTTTTCTCTGGCTCGGAGAACATAGAAGCGATTCCTCTTTAGAGAACTTCTGGAGAACTAGAAAGAACTTGTTTGGCTTCTCTTCATCTAGCTGCAATAGTAGGACGATCCCTCACCTTATGACCATACTTACCACAACCAAAGAAACCTCCTATACCGGCTAGACATTTCCCAAAGTACTTCTTCACACACCTAGGACAAGTAGGCTTAACACCTTGAGAATTTCCACCACCCTCAACCTTGACCTTAGGAGCACTAGACCCTTCTTGGTTTGGATCTTTTTTTCTTAAATCTAGGTTGTTTTTGCTCATAGGATATACCCCTCTTCAAGTACTTTGAAATCTCACTAAGTTTGGACTCCTCAATGGATTGTGCATACACCATAAGTCTAGACAAGTTCATGTCACCATGGAGCACGGTCGTACGACACTTTTCTTTCACAAGGTCGAAAACACCGATCACAAACCTACTCATTTAATCCCTAGGGTTAGACAAAATTGATAGAAAATACCTAGACAACAATGTGAACTTTCAAAGAGTACTCTTCCACACTCATGTTCCCTTGCCTAAGGTTAATGAAATCCTTAACCTTTACCACCATCCTCTATGGGGAAAGAACTTTCCTAAGAAAGCCTTCTAAAACTCCTCCAACTCTATATGATCTTACTCTATCGGCCTATTATCTTCCCATTGGGTGTACCATAATTGAGCAACTTCCTTCAAGTGGTATGAAGCCAATTCCGCCTTCTAGCTAGAAGTCACCCCCATAGCACTCAAAACCTTGTACATACTATCAAGAAACTCTTAGGGGATCTTCTCCCACCTTAGAGCCAAGAAAAAAAATGAGGATTCATCCTAACAAAATCCCTTAATCTAGAGGTCATAATACTCTCTATAGCATTCACCCTAAGCTCAATACCCCTATTGACATGAATTGTCATGGCTCGGGCTAAATCAAGTAATGCCTCTATAGTGTCCCCATTAGTCATGTCCGTGGGTATAACAACCCATCTCCTAGATAAACCAGAATTAAGATTTTCCAAAAGATTAGATTCCATCTACGGAGGTCACCTATAGATAATTGTTACGACTAGGGTTCCTGGACAAGGTCTGTCAATCTTGGTCCACAAAAAATCTGAAGATCCAAAATAACGGTCAGGACCTATAGACCGTAGATTGGACCATGGTCCGTGGACCAGGTCCATCGATTTTGGTCCTCAGAACTAATTATCTTAATCAAACTACGGAGGAACAAGACATACTGTAGGATGGACCACAGACCAACTCCATCAATCTTGGTCCTCAAAACCTATTCTCTAAATCAAACGTCGAAGGAATAGGACTAACCGTATGTAGGACCACAATCCATGGACCAGATCCATCGATCTTCACCCACAGACCCATTCTCTAAACCAAACAACAGCTAGAACCTACGAACAGTAGGTAGAACCACGATCCGTGGACCAACTCCATCGATCTTGGTCCAATGACAACGGGTAGTACCTAAGGATCGTAGTTAAAAAAAGGTATGTGTACCAGGTCCGTCGATCACTCTGATAACAGTAATGTTAGGGGTCTTTGGGTTTTATCCTACTTTGTTGGACCCCTAAGCTACGTTGCTTAGACCCAAAAATAAGAGGTTTTAGTCAATTTAAGCATAAAAACAGAACTACAACTTACCTAAGTCAATTCACTAATCAAAACATAGAAAATTAGAAGCAAGAGAGGGGAAACAGGGTAAGAACCCTAGTTCAAGAACCCAACAAGGTTCATCAATTCAATCCGTGTAATCTGAAGATTTCTTTATGGATCTTCATCACCAGGTATGTGTGGATTTCCATAGTGGTTTCCTTTCACCCATTAGAACCCTAGTTTTCAGTTATATTTTTTATTCCCTTATCATGATTATACCTAGGGTTTTCTAGAACTTTAACATATTATCACAAATTAGTTAGTTATATGGTACAAATCAAATTACGATGTTATTAGTCAGATTGTAGCATTTATTCCAGAGCCCTAGCAATGCATTTCTTTAGTTCTTGAATTACACATGATAGGTCATATATTTAAGTTACTTCATATATACATGCCTCAATTACTAATGCATCATTATCATATTAAATATTGCATTATTAGTTTGCATGTTCAGTTTTGAGCAATCCGGTATTTAGAAAAATTTAGTCATAATATGTTAATCACTTAATTCATTAGCTGTAGCATAATACCGAGTTGGGCTAGGGTTCAGCGTATCCAAATAGTCCGATAAATACTAGCCAAGTAGGTTGTGTGTCCTTTCAGTGGGCATCACTTTAGTGATTACGCCAGCATTCCTTTACACCTTTGACAGGGTATATTGGGTCCTTTCTATGGGGCGTATACATTAGAATCCATATTTAACTCATTTTGTTTTATTACAGGTTATTAGTAGCTCCCACAGTTCAGTCAGACTGTATTTCATTGACCATATCTACAGTTCACTTAGTATTCAGTCTCAGCATATTATAAATTTGGTCATTGCATCGAGTTAGCTCAGAATTCAGTATATTATATTCAAAATATTATACTTGCTTTTGTGCTTGTTCAGTTATGCTTTATTTCTGCTCTACTCTATCCTAAAGACTAAGTACCTTTAAAGTACTGACGCATACGTGCGCTACATTTCCTTGTGATGTAGGTTCAGGTTCCCAACATCCAGAGCACGCTTACATCGATTTCCGATGTCCACTTCAGAAGAATCAGCGGTGAGTCCTCATTCTCTGAGGACAATAGTCATGAGTTTATTTTCAGTATTCTAGTCCTTTAGTTCAGTTTTGCTAAATATAGTTGGGGCCTATCCCAACATTTCTACTCATTTAGAGGCTATTTTAAGACATATCTAGTTTCAGCTTAGTATTGAGTTAGTATTTTCTTTGTATTAAACTCATCAGTTTCAAATATCTCAGTTATACTACATGGGTATTCCCCATTTTTCCATTTTAAATATGATTTAGCTTCCACATAAATTTATTATTATTAGTAGGCTATTGATCATGCCAACAGGGTTAGCTTGGGATCACTTGTGGTCTTAAATCCCGTATTTGTGTCTCCGGGTAGTTCGGGTCATGATAGGGGGAAACATTGGAACCTCATTTCCTTCACCTCGAATAGGGACTTGATCATCTTATGGAGGAACTTGAACATCAGGAGTAACTTGAATTCCCTGGGGATGTAATACAATTTGGGGAACTCCGTCATGCACTCCTTCCTCTTCCAACCTTCTTGCAGCCATTCTTCTTATGAGAATACGCTATAATAACAAGAGAAAAGATTAGGAATAGATAATTAAAACCTCAACTCTATTGGCACAACATAAGAGTGATGAAGAAAGTCAGAATCTATCGTCCTATAGCCTCTTGTTTATAGGTATTTCGCGACTCACATTGATGAACAAGACTCTAATAGATGTGGATTTAATGAGTCTTTAGATTTCTAAGACTATTCTTAAAACCTTATTCTGTAATACCAAGTTCGTCATGACTCGAGAGTATACCTTAGTACAAATGGTGTTCTCTAATCGTGGCATGGAGTACTTGACCTGTCATAGGTCTTGTACAAGCCCTTTGACATCATTCATTGCATAAATGTATGAAAAGTAGTGCGGAAGTAAAACTTTTCACACAAAACAATAATACTTCAAAATATCTTTTATAGAAATCATAAGGAATAAGTCTAAGTCTCAAAGTCTCCATCTTATACGCACTAATATCGTAGGACACAACCCATACATCAAAATTTAGAAATATCTAAATCTATTTCAATACTTTAAACAAAGGAAAGCTAAACTTAGTAATGTCCTTGAATAAATTGAGTGTCACGATAGGCCCCCCGCCTTCGCTACTATATCAAGTATTTTATTACTCCCAGGAACTTCCTCTAAAAATAACATCTACACCTTTAGAGATATTAAAAAATATATGGAATTAGTACATTAGAATGCACTAAGTATCGTGACATGAAATTTAAACCATGCTAAAAGGACATTGTTGTATAAAATATGCTCTTTTTTAGGAAAACTTCATAGGACAAGTATAAGAGTCAATTACAAGTCAATATAAGCATATATAAGTAACATTCCGCAATATAACATCACGATCACTTCAAAACACATAAACACGAAACCCTTATACAAGATGTTATTCTAAGGCTCACTTTAAGTGAGTTATGAAGCGACCGCCCATACAATCCCTTCACAAACACTAAAGTGATACTAAAGATTACCTAAGATAAAATTAGTCCAATTTTATCAATTAAACTCCATACCTAGAATTACTCTAAGACTCACCTAAGTAAGACATGAAGAGACCTCCCACACACCCTCTGCGATCCTGCCTAAGCAATCCTTCAAGCTACTTTAGATAAGTACCTTTTCATTAGCATGCAGTTTACTTAAGTCACTATGTTCAATAACCATTTAAAAGACATCCAACAATTCATTTGACATAATGGTATTGGAGAAGACATAGGGAACCTACATGCTAACATCTTCAAAGCCTAATCGTGCAATATCTAGATTGCGTCCCATTCCACTACCTAAAATTTTTAGTAATTTCCCAAAACTAGCATGTGCCGCACATGATCAGAATAGGGATGCCACACAATGGTAAATAGGATAGCTTCATGAATTTTCTAAGGATTATTTCATGCCTTTCCAACCATCCAACCCCTAAGTCCATCATTCACACGAGAAGGATACCATTACGGCTTTCAACATCAAGGATGTCATAACCTTCTATCTAGTTTAAAGGTTCCGCATAAATGACCCTCTTAATTGTGTTCAAGGTCACATTTCAATCATACATACACATTCATGACGAAGGTACTTTAACCTACTAAGTTAAGCTCATATTCATATTCTTCATGTATCAAGTAGAGGGGCATAGCTCTACCACAACAAGACACACATACTTCATCTTATCACATATACAATCACATTCATGTAGAACATAGGGAAAACTAAGTACAGTACAAATAACCCTACTCATTCATATAGAACATTAAAACAACATCAATCATAAGACCCTATAAGCGTCACTAAGACTATGCCATACTTCACAACATCACAAGCACACACATTAAGGCATCAATCATAAGTTTACTATAGACATCTCGCTTAACTAAAAAGACATAGCTTTAACTTCAGCATATACATGCAAATCATCATGAGATAACCTTCACAATCCTCACATATTTGTTATAACATTCTAATATCATAATTCTTAAAGTATACGGCCGACCACATTCTTCACATGAATAAGCACATAATACCAACAGTGCCCACCATAAGTGAACCATACCAAACATCACCATTCAAATAGCTATACAAGACAATATAGAGAAGGTTAGGTCATCATACCACCATTTCAACATCAACTCCATTCCATTGCCAATTCAACCAAATCAATCCATAAAGACTCTTACCAATATCTATGATCACCAATTCAAACTAATAATCACAATATACAATGATCAAATATAATAAAATATGAAATTCATCAATTTAGGAAAGCATACATACAATTCTAACTGGCCTGTTACATAATTCAATAGCCCAAAGTAAACTACACAAGAATTCAATACAATAGAGATATGATCAAATCACCCATAATTTTACCAAAATAAGAAAATCATGATTTGCACGAGTTAATGGAGTTTTTGATCTAAAATCATCAAATTAATATTAATTCAATCATAAAACATTGTTTCAAATCATTTTATGTAAGAACTCATGGCTAGAAGTTGAATAGAAGATTTCATGTTTTTTATCATCTTTGAAAACCATTTGAAGTTGACTCCTTGAATGGAAAAGAATCTAATTATGAAACAAAATGCCTTATGTGAAGAATAGCCCACTTAAGTGATAGAAAAAGAATTGAAGAATTACTCAGATTCCTTGGAGCTTCAAACCTTCATCAATGGTGGTTTTGGAGAGAAGGAATGGAAAGGCTTTGTTTTGAGTTCAATGTTTAGATTTGATTGGTGGGTTTAGGGGACTAATAAGACTCAATAAATGTCAATAATTCATACACAAATTAACCAAAGACCATTACACTTTATGGACATTTTAACCAATTTAAATATGACTTAAAAACAACGTGGCCTAATCTGAGAGGTCACTATGTGTCGCAGCGTCACCTCTGATTCGTGGTTCTCAAAAAAAATTATACAGAACGGTTTGTGTTTGCCCTGCTCCGCAGAGAAATTTTTTTGCCCTTTGAGTGTGGCATGCACGACACGCAGCCACTTCCTAATCTTGGCTGGCTCGGCAACTTACTTGGCCCATGTTTGAGTCCTCCTCAAGGACCCTTTGGCTGGTCCTTGGGCGTCGTTCTTTGACGTTTCGACCCTTTAAATGTCAAGCTATGTATAGGAATCATGTATGCTCAATTTTACCCTCAAACCATACCCCAAAACTCCACTGCAAACACTACATTACACTAGTTCAACTTTGACTAGTTTCGAAACGTCTTGGACGTTTCACTACGATACTCCTCAAACTAAATTTTTACACTATTAGTAGCCATTTTAACACATTAGACCTATTGAGACACATATTACGCTCTATCTTCACCAAGTTCGTTTAGAGGGGTTACAGTACGAGTATTCGAGTTGGAATGCTAACAACTACAGGCTTGAAAAAGATTATGAAAAACATGGGGTTGCTAACAAACAACCAGAATTCCCATATCGGTGGTTGATAATACTCCAAAAAATGAATTATCTCATACTTAGCTTAAAACATCTCTTGGAAATCATAGTTTCCTCTTTATTGAAAAAGTAGCTCAATGACTCTTTTGGGAATCTCAGTTGTTTTTCCTGTTTAAATGTGAAAATATTTATAAACTTTTGGGGAATACTTAGTTCTCTTATAAATTTTTACTAAATGAACACAACTACTTACTCTTTACTTAACTTGAAACTGGAGTCTTAAAAACAAGGTTAAAAATTGTTAAAGACTCTTGAAAACTTAATAAACTTTACGTTAACTTTATTTTTAACTTCTCAACTTGAGTATGAACTTTTATTGACTTTGATATTCACTTTCCTTCAATTAAATTATGGATTCAAGGTTATAATTCGTGTTTTTTGATGATTTATAGGTATTTATAGATCATTTGAAGTAGCTAAAATAAATGGGAAGTGTTAATACATTTTAAAAGGACTTAAACGAACTGAATGATGAAAACCAGGTGAAAATAAAGCTTTAGACACAGCCATGGCATGCCTCTTCAGCCCTTTTTGACTCTAGCATAAAAATTACGCATTGCAGGCGCACCGCCCTAGCCTTCCTGGCGCTATAGTGGCGCGTCGTGCCACATGTTTCTTCGGGTAAAAGGTGATGATATTTTGATCTCGTTTTCTAATCTTAATTATATTTAACCCGATTATTTTTCTTTAATTCACTCTAGATTCATATACCCAAATCATATACACAGGTATCTAACCCAATGGACTCAATACATCAATAAACTCCTAAAGTTCAAATCATGTTCAAGAACGAAATAAATTCAATAAAACCAACAAAAACATTCAAATCCCAATCTGTTTAGAACAAATTGACGTTGAACTAACAAGCTTGGCTTGTGGGTGAACAAATCCTATGTTGAAGACTCACATACCCTTTGAGGGATCACCCCGATTATATCAACACGCAAAGCTTCAATGATCTTGGAAATTTGTTGATTTCTATCCTCTTTTCTTCTCTTTTATATTTTCTCCAAGCCCTAGACTCTAACTTTTCTAAACTGACCAAAAATTTTGGTTTACACCAATTAATTCCAAAGAAAAATTAATCAAGATAATTAGGTAAGGAAAAGATTAATTTACCCTTCAAAAATTCGGATTAGACTTTCCTTAATCAAACAACCCAACATCTAAAAGACATAACTCACTCATAAAAACTCAAAATCGTACAAACTTGGCGGCATTGGAAAGATAATTCTAAGAGCTTTCCAACCATATTTATAACAACACCTAACTCATACCGACCCAAGATTTATGATCATTTGAAGTTTACCAAAAACTCACTTTTAACATAGTTAAAACTTCAAGATTTTCTTATACTTTCCAAAGTAACTATTACCAAATTTAAACTTCCTTCTAGTTCTTTCTAGTTGCGAGATGTTAAAAGGGTTTTTCTAAGAGTTTAAAAGACAAAAAGAACCCTTTTTAATGTTTTCTCATTGGGACAAACTAATATTCATCAATGCACACAATCACCAGCAGACACACAAAGGCCAACCTATGTAAAAGACAATCTCAATCACAAAAAAAATAAACCTCTGTGTGCTAAAGCCTAAGAATTTATTGATCATTTAAATTTCCAAGACAAATCTACACTCATGAAACTCAATTGGAAGAGAAGGTTTCAACTCAACTTTATTCTAAGGAATTTTAGTGACCTTAACATATAAGTAAATTTAGGATATCTCGGTGAAGTCTTATTCACATATAAAGAATGGACCAAATCTATTTTAAACAATTTTGAGATGTTAGAAGAATGCCCAATGAAGCAACTGTTAATATAAAATCTCACATCCGATAACGAACATCCTCACACCGATTAATTTAGGAATACAAACTAGATCCGATCTAAGGAATATATGCACCTTTCCCTCCTATCTTTCAGACATAGAGACAAAAGTTATCAAGGTGGCATTGCTAGACACTGGTTGGATCATTGATATACAAGACGAACTAAATTAGTTTGAGCAAAGTGTAATGTGGAATCTTGTCTCCAACTATCCAAACATAATTTTCATATGAACTTTTTGGGTGTCGATAAAAGCTTGATGACCAAAGGACATATCTCAAGAAAGAAACCAGATTAATAGTTCTAGGATACAATCAGCAGAAAGAGATACTCTATGATGAAATTTTTTACCCAATTTCTTAAAGATATGTGACGAACTGGACCATGAAAATATTGTTAAGTAAAATTGATACATGTCTTACCACCCTTTATATTAACTCAATCACTTTTTATATTGGTTATATGAAAATTCAAAAAAGCCTTGTAATTAATCTGAGCAAAGCATCTTTTTTAAAAATAATTTCATTGTTAATGTAAATGTCCTATTAAGATGTCCATAATTAAGATATTATTCTTCATCGACAATTCATTTTTTTACTCAAAGTAATTACAAAATGTACACAAAGAACACCAACATTCAAAGTAATAAAGCTATAACTAAAGTATATGAACTAAACCTAATGATCATACCTAAATTAGGCCCATCGATTTCAAAAATTTATAGACAAACTTATTTAAAGAAAGAAAAACATTGGCTTTTACTTTTTTTCGAAAATAACCATGCACGTCAATTCTTATATAATAAAAGAATATACGCATACTGTTATTTTCTATCCAATTTATGTTAAATCAAAATTTTGAAATTCAAATTTATAAATTTAGAGTGTGAATTTATTTTACGGGGATTTATAATTTAATAATCATAATTTACATCATCTTGTTTCGTGGGAAAGATTCTAATATGTCACTAAATTCACATATTTTTAAAACAACTTTTCGGATTTTATCAAAATGAATCTAAAACATTAAAATGTCCATATTGTCGTAATGCCCATATCAGTTAACAAACAAAATAAATAAAAGGGTATCCCATCTGGACGACCAGCGACATACTGCCAATAACATATCCTGAATGATAGGGTTCCCCCATTTCATAATCCTCCTCTCTATTTCAGTCTAAATTCACTCCACAGCCAAAAGAATGTTCTTACTCTTGATAAAAAAAAAAGTTCTGACTCATCAACTAACGGATCATCAACGCTAATGGCCATGTGTTTATGTCTTCCTTTTGACATCTAACAAGATTAAGTGTAGTTCATCCTATTTACTTTTGTATGTTTTTGTTTCTACTTAAATTGCCTCTCTTCGTCTTTTTAGCTGCCTTCTATTTTATTGTGGGTCTTTCCTCTTGTGTGTTGCTTTTTGAATCTTATTTTCCAAAAGGATATCTCATGTCTAGGTTCTAGATCACTTTTGTTCTCTTATTATTCTTTTTCACCCATCTTATTATCCTATTTATGTAGATGATGCTTGATTTAGTCCACCTCTTTAAACTAGTGATGAAGAATACTTCCTAATCGGACCCCAATTACCTTTTGTCGAGTCCCTTTTTGCTGGCTGAAGTAGACTAGGTTAGACAGTTCTTCACATTTTGTTAGACTCATGATGTTTTGTAAATGACATCGATTTGAAAAACATATGACGTTGTGTCTTTCCCATTCTCATTATTTTCTAGTTGGTGATACTCTCAAATATGAGCAATTTTATTTGTTATTGTTTATAATCCTTCTCTTTGTTGTATCAATGTAGTTTAATAGCTCATCAAAATATGTTAGAATCATTTCAAAATAAAACATCAATACAAATAGGTCAATGACTTGAGAAAATGTCCATAAAACAAAGGCCATTTTGGTTTGTTATGTAGCATGTTACATATATTAAAATTTGGTTGAGGAAGTCTATGTTGACAAATTATGATTTAGTAACTAGTAGAGTATATGTTAGAAGGATATTAGAAGGGCCGAATAACTTTTGGTGCATCTATGTTTTTGAAAATATACTTACAAAATGTTATAACTAAGATGGAATGTTTCAAGGAGGAAAATTGTTTTCCAAATGGCATACATGTTATACAATAATATTTGTATAAAATCTAATATTCTTGCATTCATTCATTGCATAGTGTGGATTTATCAAACTTAAACCCCTCAATTCTGTGCAAGATCAGTTGTATGTGCTCTTCAAATGATTAATACATCAGAGGAATCTTGCCAGTAATAAATTTTGAGGGGTCAAATATGAATATAATATTGACTATGAACAATTATTTTGATAACTTTCTGAAGTAAGGAAACATTGGAAGTCATTAAGCTCAAAAATCATTTACTTTTCAACTGAATAAACATTGTTGAAAATTTTTAAAGTCACTGGGTAATTTTATTATAGACATGTCCACATCAATGAAAATATTATCAATTTTCGTTTCTCATTCTTCTTTCTCTGTTGTTAGAGGTTCCTCATATTTAAACTGGAATACTAAAGGAAGTATTTACTCGAATGAACCAACAAGTTTTTGGACTGAACATTTTCCTCTTGACAGCTCTAGAATGTTTCACATCCTTCTTTTTCTTCCAGTATTAAACTCTTCTGCAAAATTCACATTTGTAGGATAATTTAAAATCATAAAGGATGTTCCTCCTATAAACTTCAAACTCCTTTTCATCACTTAAAAGAATCGGGCCTTCGTTATTCTTTCAACCATCAACAACAAGTGGAAGACTCCCCAATTGGAGATCCACAAAGATAGGCCATTCCATGTGAGTTCCATTGTCGACTCAAGATACACATCCACCTTCACAATATAAGAATTCCCCTTTTCTACACTCGGGACGGTTACAATGTTGACACATGCTTCTTGAAATAGAAGCATTTGTTGAATATATAAATACGCACCTGAGTCAATTTCCACAACCATTAGCACACTAAAAAATAATCAGAAAATATTTTATTTTGTTTTAAAAGAAAATTATTTTTAGTAAGGGCAACAAGTATTAAGGAATTAGTATGTAAAGAATAGTATGAAACACCAAAACATAGTAACAAAGCATAATAGCATGTAAGGTATTAAATTTACTCATAAATTTTTATTTTGGTTCTTGCAAATTATATGCAACTGAGACAAATAATTTGAAACAATAATGTAAGTTTGGTGATTAATATATACATTAAATTGTATTCAACTGGTCAACTAATTTTTTTTATATAATTTTATATTAAAATATAAAATATCTTATTGTGTCATTACATTGGTAACCAAAGCTAACACTTCAATTCTAACGTAAGGTGTGTTTCTAAAGAAGGAAACCATGTTACATAAAATATTCTCTAGAAAAATAAATGAGTTTCTTATTTATATTTTCTTCTTCTGGTAAAAAACACATGATTAAGTTATTTTTCATTTGGTCTAGGTTCGGAGGGGTAAAAAAAAATTGGTGGGGTAATTTATTGGAGTTAAGAACATTTTGAATTTTTTAAAAAATGAATTTTAGGATCTTTTTTAATTAATTGAAATATATTTGTTAATGAACATGGTAAATAAGAAGCATTTGTTTGTCAATGGGGTATATATGCGCCATTTCTTTAGCAAGGTTATGTCTGTTGTACATCGCAAGTTTGGGGCATATTGCAGGTTTAAGACTAACATAAATGAATTCTCAATACTTGAGTTATCATAAATTACATTTCAGTAGGGATGTTAATTTCATTCTTTATTCAAATCTCTTTTAATGTTTAAAATATAATGGGTCAACTCCAAATCTTCCTATCTTCATTACATCAAAAGAAAAGAAGATGTGTTGGTAGGGGCATTTATTTTCTATTGTTTTCCATTATTGTAGATTAGCTGGGATACCGACGAGGTGCTAGTTTATGCTATGGAAGATTTAAGGTATTCAAGTAGGCTCTCTATCATTTATTGTTAGGAAACCCTTGTGATTATCTCTCGGGATGACCCTAAATTTTGGCATGTCAAGTTGGCCATGCAACTTGTTTCATCGCAAGAAATAGAGTCAGTCAAATGTATTAAGAGTGATATTGTTGTCCTCGTGAAGAGTTCAACTCTCGTCGTCAAATTCGGCAAGACAACACATTGACAAGTCTCAAAAAAATCAAAATACATTCACGACTACTTCAAATCTTGTGGCAAAACTTCTGCAAGCCTACACGTCGACAAGTCTCGAAATAAGGTCCATTTGTAGACACGTCAAATTCATACAAAATTTGAATTAAATCCATGTTCATTTGGGCTTAATAATTAGTTTGGGTTTTACAATTAAATAAGTCCATATTATTGAATTCAAATTCATGGTCTATTTCACCTTGAAGCCCAAACACATGTCACGTGTCAAGTTGACTAGACATCAAAGACGAGCAAGAGGATGTAATGTGTCCAAATTAGGTGTTAGGCCAGTCAAGTGCAATAACCAGTCCCAACATGTCAAGTATCAAAATGATATCCTTTGGCCAATCATATGCAACCTTTTCTACCACCTAAAACAATAAATAAGGTATGGACATGACATTAAATGGGATCAAGAAAATTTCTTCTACACATTTCACACAACTTTGGAGAAACCTCAGACATCAACCTCATATCTCCTCGAAGAGTCATCACAAAGTCTCTTTAGATCTACGTGAAACAGGAAGTTTTTCTGACGTCCCGAAGATCGACAAATCTCAGATGGTCTACAATCTCCAAAAATTTGAGTAATACTCTATTGAAGACTAGTGGAAGGAACCAACTGGAGATATTATGGAAGAGCCGTAAGTAGGAGTTGGGGTGGGAAAAGGTTGTAGGAGTTGGGACTTGGAGGGTGTGGGTGAATTCGGTGTTCGAGCAGTCGAGGTTTGTACGGGGTGATTGGGGGTGGGGGGGAGTTACTTGTATTAGTGGTGGAAGAGGGTCTTTGTTGGTGGAAGGTGGTAGGGGTGATGTAAGAAGGGGGATAGGTACGGGTAGTAGAGCGGGGGGGGGGAGAGCCCGGAGTGATTAGCGGAGAAGATGAGGGTGGGTAATTTGGTGTGGGGGTCTGGTGTTGAGGTGTTGGTTGGGCCCTTTGAATCACGGAGAAACTTAGAGGAGAGAATCAAGAGAACAACGCAATTGTACTCACAAAGATTCATTAATAAAATCACATTTTCTTAATTTATTATGCTTACATTCAATTTTCCACGCCTTATGAAAATTTGTTGCGAACAAATTTGGCATGCCTAGTAGGACTGATTCTGCTCTTCATCTCTTTCTCTTGCAAATCAAAAATTACAAAGTCAACTACTGCAATGGCCTTCAGAAAGAGTAGTGATTTTTCATACAGGGACTCCACTTTATTGTATCTGCTGATCTCACTCTTGTTGGCCCGATTACTCGGTGTATGTTCAACAAAAGTGAGCTATATAGATCTGAATACTTCTTTGGAGGCGATGAAAAACAATAACTCTTATATGATGGTTGTAAGTAAAACACCTAGCGCAATTTTGCGTACGTATTCTTTGGAGAGTTTTCTCAAATTTGCTCCAACTTTGGTGAATCAAAAGATTCAATGGATTTTCAAACCTCAATGAATTTCAATGATTTGAATGATGACTCAAATGACATGGAAGAGAAGTTTTCGATAATGGATCAAACCATTAAGGCCTTGAAGAAATCCGTTCATGACAATAATCTTCATATTGCTCAACTTAGGAACAAGTTAGAGTCCTTCACACTTGGAGAGTAAGGTAATGTCCCGACTTTTCTATATGGAAAGTCAATTCATATGTGCTTGATGGATTTCTATCTAAGGAAGTTATTGATCATCCTGAATCAAAGAGGCTCGAAGAAATCAATAAGGTTGGTGACCCTAGATAGTGCAAGGCCCATCGTGTCCTTGGACACCCGAGAAGTAAATGCTTTATCTTGAACGAGAAAATCATGATGTTAGTAAGTTAAGGGAAAATCATCATAGTCCAAGATGAAACAGCGAAGGGCACTATGCTAGCGTAGAAACAAATCAACAGAAGTGCTCAAGGTTTCTATTTTCGCGCCTATTGAAGTTGATGTTCCGAGAAAAAATTTTGAGGGTTCACTAGAGATAGAGAACCACAAAGAAAATGAAACTTATTCTTGGATTTTTTATACTCATACGAAGGGGAGACATCAAGCATCCTTAGGATACGACTTCCTAAGACAAGAAAAATAAAAGTGATTTGAATTTAAACCCATCAAAAAGTGACAACCCTTGTACTAGTTAAAAGATCAATGGTTCTTTGTCGCTAAAAGGTTCGAAGGCCCATTATGTTGGATGAATTATTTTCTGAAAAATTCTTTTGCGGTGTCAAATTGGTGCAACGCATTTTCTTTCCGGCACAGAAGAAACAAAGGAAAGTATAGTGCAGCAATAAAACAAGAACATAAAGCTAATGAAAAATTTGCCCCATGTTGTGCTACGATTGCATTCACAGATGAAGACTTGTTGTTAGGTTCTAAGCTACATAATCGGCCCTTGTTTGTTGTTTTCTCTATTTGATAACAACATCTCTATCGTATTTTAATCGATGCTTGTTCGGCAATGAGTAATATGCCAAAAGTTGTCTTGAAAAAACTTCGGATACCTATTGATGAATCGTACAAAAGCAATATGATGATCGAAGGGTTCAATCAATGAGAAAAATGATCCATAGGGAAGATTCTTGTAGAATTCTCCATTGCCGAAGTGAAATCAAACACTATGATTCATGTCATAGATGCCACAATATCATAACTCAGACATCCTTGGGTTCATGAGAATGGAGTGGTGTCATCTACTTTTCTTAAATGTAGAGTATATGAAAGATGGTGAGGTAGTCAAATGGATACATACATAAAGCCTTTCATTGAGATGAAGTCATATTTTGCAGATGCAAAATTTAATTTAGATTCTAGAAGAGAAAATATGGAGGACCGTTTAGAACCTGACTCAATTGATCGCGAAGATGGTAAAATTCAATGGGACGCAATCAAGATTTCTATTAAAATAATGAAAGAGGTTTCAGTTAAGCTCCCACCATCTAAAGGAGACATGCAAACCAACATTGATAATGAGAAACCAATTTATCGCTACATTCTATTTGAGCGTCAAAGAAAGGGAAAACCACTACTAGAGGATTGTACTTAATAAGTTCACCCACCGAGGAAATAATTGAGTAACACAACATTCAAAGACTTGTAGGAGAAAATGATTGCCCCAATTGCACACGTCCCTTCTATCGCTTTGGAGCCCTCAAAGGTAATGCCCAAGTTGGTAAGATAAAAGAGAAGTTTGATCAAAAGATCTTTAGATTATTTGAGGATCAGGTTACAACTTCTCAAATCCAGCGAAGTTAGGAGCACTAAGGGATGAAGTCACTGGTGAAAAACATGCATGGGCTTACAAAGTCTCAAATTCAGTTGAGAAAGCAAGGATATCATGTCACCAATCCTAGATTTGGGTCATGATTTACCTTGCCGAAGTCTTTTTCGATTTCATCTAAGAAGGGAAAGGAAATAGCTTCATTCTACAAGACCTCTAAAGAAAAGACAAAAGAATCTAAGAAGGGTAAAATACAAAGACGGACTTCGTTGTTTGAACGCATTGGAAGATTGACACCCTGTGTCTCTACATTTTAAAGATTACGCCCCAAAGATGAAAGATTCTCTAAACAAGTGGATGAATATGCCACCACCTCAAAAATATCGCTTAGGAACCTAAATAAAGTCATCATGCAAAAGGAGGTTGCTGGAGCATGAAAATAAAGTTTTTGTGATGAAACTAGCGACAAAGAGATTCAACGTGACTTCCCATCACGTATGAAAAGAAAGACTGTATTGTCAATCAAAACTGATGGTTCTTTCAATGTGAAAATAAGTACAATTGTGGTCACTAACCAATTTCACAGAGAAATTAAGAAGGAGGAAGATAAAGTCATCACAATCTTCATGGGAAGTCAAATGGAATATTCAAATATGACATAGTCATCCTATCACATAATAGTGGATAAGGTCCAAACATTGATGATACAAATGATGATGTCAAAAAGGTTCCCCCTCATTTAAAGGTTGGCATATAATCAACCATAAACGACCACGAGAAACTAAATCTAGGCACTCAGGAAGATCCACCCAATCTTTATTAGTGCACTTCTCACTACAAAAAAAGACAAGAAATACTTCAAGTTATTGATTTAGCTCAAATACATTTTTGCTTGGTCATACAGAGAAATGTCAGACCTTAGTTCTAGGATCGATATTCAACATCAGGGAATAAAAATGGAGCACTACCTATAAAGCAGTCGTAACGAGTGTTTCATCACCTGAGTTTGTGACTAATTGAATCCAAGACACCTAGATCCATCAATTTTGGATTTTATGATACTGGAGTACCCATTGTGGATCTAAAATATTATAACTTTCAAGAAAAGGTATGTTCAAATACATCTCTGTGTTGATTTTTGAGATTCAAACAAGGCATGTACAAAAGATGACTTCCCTCTACAAATAATTAAGCTCATGGTTGATGCTACAACTGGGCATGAAGTTTTCATTTATGGATGGGTCTTCTAGATATAATCAAATCAGAATGTATCCATAATATGAAGAATACACTCCAATTTGAACTATGAAAGCGATTTATTGTTAGAATGTCATGCCCTTTCATCTAAAGAATGTTGGAACCACCTTTTAACGTGCATTGAAAAATATATTTGATGACATGCTTCATAGGAGGGTGGAATGTTACATCAATGACTTAGTGGTAAAGATGAAGCAAAGGGAACACCATCTTTAAGACCTTCGAATTGTTTTTGAAAGGTAAAGGAAGTTTGAATTGAAGATGAATCCACTCAAATGCGCATTTGGGGTCATGTCACGAAAGTTTCTCGGTTATGTTGTGTGTCAGCGTGGAATTGAAGTTGATCCTTCAAAAATTGATGTCATTCAAAAAATTCCTGAGCCAAAGAACTTGAGAGATCTTCGGCGTCTACAAGGAAAGTTGGTATTCATTCATAGATTCATCTCTAACATGGCTTGACAATGTCAACTTTTCAAAAAAATATGATGAATAAAGATGCTCCTTTCCTATGGGACCAATCATGTTAAAATGCCTTTGAAAGCATCAAAAGATACTTGATGAATGCACCTATATTAGGGGTACTAACTCTTGGAAACCCAGTGATACTATACATTGCATCGCATTAGCGATATCTTGGGGAACTTATTGCTCAGGAGAATGAAGCTAAAAATGGACAGGCATTGTACCATTTATGTTCTACATTCACTGGAGTTGAGTTGAATTATACGCCCATTGCGAAGATGTTCTTAGCATTACTTTATACGATTAAAACATTGATGTATCATTTTGCAACATACACTATCAATCTAATTTCTCGGGCTGATCCCGTGAAGCTCTTAACGACTCGACCAGTTCTCTAAGGATGTATAGCAGGATGGTCTATATTGTTTAATCAATATGATATCATACATACACCTCAAAAGGTTGTGAAAGGGCAAGCACTTGCTAATTTCTTTGTTGATTACCCTTTTTGGGGAAAATGAGAACCTCATATGAGTTCCCTGCTGAAGATACATTTTTACTGAAGAGATGCTAGCATGGACAACGTTCTTTGATGGATCTTCACGTTGAGATGGTGTAGGGGAAGGACTGTTGTTGATATCTCTAGAGCGACTAATCTTACCATTCTCATTTGTTTTACATGAAACATGTTTCAACAATGCTGCAGAATACCAAGCTTTGATTGTGGGACATGATGTGGCATCACATATGAAGATTCCTCAATTTGATATATACGGTGACTCAGTGTTAATATTCAATCAACTCCGGGGAGTTACGAGATAAAGAAAGAAGATCTATTGGCATCTTACCAATATGCTACTTTCTTACTTGAAAGGTTTGATCAAGTGTTCTTAAATCACGTCCCATGAGAATAAAATCGCATGGCAGATGCTTTGGCTAACTTGGCTACAATAATGGCACTCAAAGAAAATGAGACAACAGAGATGCGTGTATTGCATCAATGGGTTATTCCTGGTGCTATTGATCTTTAAATCATTAAAAGCCATCATATATCTGTTTGAGTGTTTGAAGAAGAAGATTGGAGAAAACCAATAATTGACTATCTTGAACATGGAAGATGCCTTGAGGATCTATAAGTAAGAGTAGACATTAAGAGAAAGGCACCACGATTCATTTTTCACAATGGAATACTATTTCATTTTACTTTTGAGGGACTATTCTTGAAGTGTCTTGACAAAGAAGATGCTCAACAAACAGTGCAAGAGGCACATTGTGGCACATGTGGAGCACACCAATCATGGCCTAAACTTGATTTTTGCATCAAGGGGATGGTTTATAGTTGGCCAACAATGGTGATGGACTACTTAGAGCATACACATCAAGAGGACAGGCTACTGTTGGCCAAATATGGTGATGGACTACTTAGAGCATGCCTAATAAGGAAAGCTTTTGTCTGTAATTTTTACTTATGTTGTACATCTATGATTTATTCTTCTAGAGGAACGAGAATGGCATCATTTCGAGACTCCTAGGCCGACTTATTTATTTTCTCCCTAAGTTGATCAAAGCTGAAGAGTTTAGCATACCGGAATTTGAGTTGACTTTGAAAAAATATTTGCGCTAATCTAGAAATATTTTGGCTCTGATTCTTACATATGTTGTACATCTATGACTTATTCTTCCAATGGAATGAGAATTACATCATTTCGAGACTCCTACGTTGAGTTATTGATTTTCACCCGAATTTGCACAAAGCTTGAAGAGTTGACTGTTTAAAACTGAAGAGTTTAGCAAGGGAGAATTTGAGCTGACTTTGAAAATATATTTGTTCTAATTTGAAAATCTTTTATATTTTATCACCTATAGTGTGCATCTATGAGTTATCATTCCAATTGAACAATAATCACATCATTTCAAAGCTCCTACGCCGAGTTAATGATTTTCTTCCCATGTTGTTCAAAGCTGAAGAGTTTAGCGAAACAAAATTTCTGCTGAATTTGAAAAGATATTTTGGCTAATATGGAAATATTTTAGCCGTTATTTTTACATATTATATATTTCAGTGAGTTATTCTTCCAAATAAACAAGAATCACATCATATTGAGGTTCCTGCGCCGAGTTATTGATTTTCTCCCAATGCCTTGAAAAGCTAAAGAGTTGAGATAGGCCGAATCATGAGCTGACTTTGAAGTGATATTTGTACCAATCCACAAAGTATTTGGTCGTGATTTTTATACATTATGTAGTTATTTGAGTCATTTTTTCAACGGAAGAAGAAAATCATTATTTCAATAATCCTAATGAATGTTACAAAATTTTCCGCGATAATCATGCAAAGCTGCGAAAAAGATATCAAAATACAAAAGCAACTTCAGAATTTAATTCTAAACAATGTGGAAGAAATTCTTATATGAAACTTATACATATTGTAAGACATTGAGTTCTATATCTTTTGGATAAGTGTATTGCAATTTCATGGCTTTCACATTCGAAAATAAATATATTTCACGTGTATTGCTCTTTCATGAATTTTCTACCATAATCGTGCAAAGTTTAAATAACAAGGTGTAAGAATTCGAGCTCCATATGCCTCCCAAGAAATCAGAAGATTGGTCCAAGATCTTCTTCAAATTGAGAAAAGATATCAATCAACACTACAGCTTGAACACTGAGATTATCTGCATTCTAGTTCATTGAATTTTTGATGCCTACAACGAGTTTTTCTCTAGCCATCCTCACGCATCAGGTGCTTTCGCATCAGAAATAAATGAAAGTACTTCAAATGTTTCTATCATGGAACCACAAATAAAAGGTTTAAATGGAGGTGACAAGTTTATTTACAATGACCCATAGGAAGGTGAACCCCTCAAGTAAGTTTTCTATCAACATTTCTAGGATGAGAACAATTCATGCAACTTCGAAGCGATTTAGGCTCTTTCGAAAATCTAAAAAAAATATTGGAGTCATCGGTGACAACTACAAGAAGTTTTCAATTTTTCATGGCTGATCTACTTCTGATAACACATGTAGTAAGTGCATGACCCTTCAACATGGCATGACAAACATGAGCAGCACTACAACAATCTTGTTCGACAAAGCAGTGCCAATAGCACGATGTTTTAAAGTACGGTCAAATTGGATCTTGAACATAAATCTCCCATGTTTAATAAACATGTAAATGCAAAATAAAGATGCAACTACAAACATTATCTCCAAGAAAGAGAAACATGAAAAATACAATCCGTGAGGAAAATGGCAAATTTTGAAAACAAACTTCAAAATATAATAATCAGTGTCAATTCAAGAAGAGTTTGAGATGGACTTTTGAATATTCCACAGTAATATAGATCTTTTTTCTTAATATTCAACTATCTATTCATTTGAAAGCTTCTACACAAAGAAAAGTATGTTTAGGCGGACTGTCCATAGCCGTGAGAAGAACTGTCAATTTTTTTGCTCAACTTCAAATTTTGATTTCCGTTGATCCAGAAGGTTTCAAGAGTTTATATTTGGATATGTAGTATTATTCGAAGTCTTGTTTCTCCAGAATCAATCCTATCATTGTTTCTACACTAAGAAAATGATGTTTTGGCAAGATTGCGAATAGCTATGAGAAGAACTGACAGATTTGGGGTCCAACTTCAGAAATTCATTCCCATCTATATGAAAGTTACTAACTGTGATTTTTGGATATATCGTAGTACTAGAATTTTAGTTTATTCATAATCAATCTGATCATAATTTTAATGTTCCTACACCAATAAACTGATGTTTTGGCAATATCGCGCATAGCTGTGAGAAAAGCAGACAGATTTTTTATCAACTTCAGAAATTGATTTTCGACAATCTGGAAGGTGTTTAACGTTGATTTTTTGATAGTTCCACTTACTAAAAATCTAGTTTCTTCCAAACCAATCCTCTCGTCATTTCGACATTTCTAAACTGAGAAAATGAGATTTTTGTGGGACTGCACGAAATTGTGAAAAGAAGACACCAATTAGGAGTTCCATATTGATTTTGTTAGGAGAAATAATTTTTTTTTCAACGATTCTTTGAACAATCCATATTCTTGTCCTCATTACATCTTCCAATCTCATCGTCAAATTTGACAAGACTACTCATTGACAAGTCAAAAAAAAATATATTCATGACTATTCAATACTTCTTCCAGACTAAACGACGACAAATATCGAAGTAAGGGGCCTTTGTAGACACATAAATTGCTTTGGATCAAATTCATACAAAATTTGAATTAAATCAATGTTTACTTGGGTGGAATAATTTGAGCTTTATAAATTAAATAGTCCATCTTATTAAATTCAAATCCGAGGTGCATTTCACCTTGAAGGCCAAACCGATGCCACATGTCTCAGTGACTAGGCATCCAAGAACAACAAGGTGATGCCACGTGTTAAAATGAGGTGTTTTTCTAGTAAGTGCAAGAACCAATCACAACATGTCAACTGTCAAAATGACATCCTTTCCCCAATCATATGCAACCTTGTCCACCCCCTACAACTACAAATAGGGGATGTACATGACATTCTAGGGGAATCAAGAAAACTTTTAAACAAGCATTCAACAAATCGGAGAAAACTACAAAATCAACCTCATAGCTCTTCGAAGGTGTGGTGAACGGAGTTTTTCCCAGAGATCAACTTGAGATAATGAATTGAATCATTGTACAAGGTCCCAGAGATCAACAAATATCAAGAAGGTATACATCATCCAACACTCTTAAAAATATTCTACTGAAGGCCCACGAATCACGAAGAAACTTACGCGAGAGAATCAAGAGAACAAAGAAATTATACTCACAAATATTCATTAATAAAATCATATTTTTTTTATTTATTTTGCTTGCAGTCGATTTCCTTCCCGCACCTTAGAAAAATTGTTGCGAATAGTAAGCGAACATTTATTTAATTTTTAGTACTTGTATATATGACTCGTCATTTTGATTGTCACAATAAATTATTCTGTTTATAGTAAATAGTATATTTCGATTAACATCAGATGTATTATCTCAATATTGGGTAAAATCAATATAACTAACAACTGAATATTAAATGAAGACACAACTTAAATTGGGAATAATGCTTCAGATCTGTTCACAGGATTTTCTTTAGGTTTAAAGTAGTCATTCTAATTTTTAAGTATATGAGTTTTGTTCTCTCTAACACACTTTTTTTTGTTATTTTTTCTACTGCACACATGTTCTACTTAATCTAAGTTTATGAAAGTTTTGTCTATAACTTTGACATGCCAATTAACAGACATGCTCTTCGGTTCATACGTTTTTCACTCTTACAATTTTGAACATATTTATCATTTACAGAATATTAGATCTCTAGGAGTGTATGGATGAAAATATTTTAGAAAGTTGCTATCACTCTTGGATATTGATAGCTTCAAAGCTTCTGATTCTTATCCAGACAATGATTATCCTATTTATTGATAGGGATATGTGTGGGATTTAAACTCCCCAAATGTTAAAGGAACCTGTATAGTCATCATGAAGGATTTGAGTTCATGTGGAAAAGCAATATTTGGGATATAACTCTTGAGAGGCTCAGAGATCCCCTATCTACTAGTTAGGAAGGATGCATAATATCACATCCACCTTGCATTGGAAAAAACCAAACCCACCATAGTATTTATTTCGATTTTTCAAAAGTATCGGCATGTTCAGTTCTCCATTTAGTTTTCTACTTAATTGTGAAGTCGTGTTCAAGAAATGGGAGGTGGACATTGCCTTCTGCATTGATAAATGATGTCCACCTCCTATTTCATAAAATTGACTTCCTAGTTAAGAAGATAATTAGAAGGAAATACGGTTACATGCCAAAAGTGTGGAAGATCTTCAAAAATTATTGAAGAAACAATATGGTGATTCAAGTTTTTCTGGTTCTACGTGGGGGTGATATGATGCATCTTCCCTTACTCTCATATATGGGCACTCTAAACCTCTTAAGAGTCATACCTCTATTAATGTTATTCCACATGAAATTAAATCCTCCATATTCATGTGAATACATTGTTGCTTTGCATCTGTCGGAATCAAAAACCCACACGAATCCTTCTCCATAAATAGGAAAATTGCGAGACTCTGAAGGCATCAATGTAAGGACCCTCATAATGAATGAAGGTCCATAGAGAGCCACATGTGTATAAAAAGGTTTAAAATATAGTAATTAAGTCTTTTACAGTATGCATGCTTAATTTGAATTCATTTGGAGGTCAAACTTCCAAGAACGTCTGATGGCGTTTGAAAGTTAGCCTGGAGACATGCATGTGTGTCTTGGTTGGTTGTTACGATGTTTAGTGTTTTTTTTGTGTTTAATTTTTTGAATATGGAGTCCTTACATGTTATCCCCTTGTATTTTATGGTGGAAACGTCTAGAAGTGACTCTCCAAGGGCCCCAAAAAACCTCAAGGAGGACCCCAAACACTGCCTAGACACTTCCTTCGCGATGTCAAACGACGATCAGTAGTCATGGTGACACCCCATCAATGGGCATGCATCGTTCCACACTCAGACTGGGTCTAGTGGGTGTCAATGGTAGGCGTCGATGCAGGCTACAATTGCTACCAGGCGCACTGTTTCATTAAGGGGTGAATGGAAAATTCACCCACGTCCTAACCTGACCCTAGACGGTTATTTTATGTAATTTTGGGTATGTTACGTTGGTTATTAAGATCAAAACCCCATATTCAATTCAGTAGTCAAAATTAGACCTACCTCTCAAAACAAACCTCCATTCGAGATGAAGCTCAAAAACAGCTTGTAGATTGGATTGTGATGGGTTTTTTATCAAGTTTTCGTGGTTTTCTCCAATATTGTACTATGGTGATCCTTTATCCTTAGTAAACCTTTCTTCTAAGGAGTTCCTTTAAATGTTTTCAATTAGAATTTATGATCAAAACCATGCTTATGTAAAATTGATTATTAGCTACTGTTTTTTATGTTTACTTCAATCTCATTTCATAATTAACCCGTGATTCCTCCCAAATCTTGATTTAGCCTATATTATGGTTAATTTTATCTTCGTACTAGAATGATTGTAATGAGATTCAATTATGATAAATTGATTTATAGCTACTGCCTATTATGTAAATTGATGGCGAATTATATGTAATTGATCAATTTGGATCAAGGCTTGAAGATTTTGTAAGGTTCCCTACATTCCTCCATATTCTATAGATTGATTATGTAGTGTACATGATGTGGTATTTATTCTAGGATGATTTAAGCATGATTTTTTGTCTATGTTATGCTTCTTTTAGATACTGCCCTATATTTGAATTGTTGATGAAATATAAAGTATTTATCAATGATGATCAAATATTGGTGAATTGGTAAGAATTCTCTATTCCTTACTTTTTAATAAAATTGCTAGTTGAATTATCCTTGTATGGAATTGTGTGGTATGGTCCACTTATAGTGACGGTGTTTACTTCTTGTCAAACTATATATGTGTTGATCATGGAATTGAAGAAAAGTTTATGTAATATGAATGTGTGGTTACGATGATCACAAAATGTGAAACATATGCTTCGTTTCTCAATCTAGTAGCATGTTCTAGGTATTGATGATGTTGAAGTTGTTAGGGTTAGGTGTGGACTAGGTACTTCCATTGATGATGTAATAATGGTGAATGTCCCCCTACCTATGTATCCCTATATGAAATGTGTGATTTTCTAATGTTATGAGTCTTGAAAGAAAATGTTGAAGTTGTCTCGTCTCCTATGCTAGTATGTGATGTGTGGCCTATGGTTGAATGTGCATTATGGTCTTAAGAGGTTGGCTGCCTCAATGTGATGTTGATAGCCATTATGTGATCATGTTGACCAATGTACACACAAGTACACCTTATGCATGCTAACAAGTAGTATAGGTTCATGGTGTTTAATGAAAGGATATTCTCATGTGCACTAATGTCGTCTGCTATGTATGTTAAGTATATGTACATGAAGTATGAATGTTCTCTTAACTAGAATGACCTTATAGGTGTACTAGTATGGAAAACGGTATGGGACCTTGTCTATGCATTGCACATGTGTTCCTTGATAGAATAGTTCCTAGGTTTTAAATCTATGTATATGAATATGAATGCATCAGTATGTTATGAACATGTATTATATGCTATGATGTCAAGTATACGATATGATGGAGTAAGAATACATGTCCTGTCTAAATGTGTTATGTGAAAGAATTGATCATATAGTTACAGTTATACACTTATGCATGAATGAAATAAGGTATGAACATGTGTGGTCTACGGGTGTTTATGTGAAAGCTTTGCTCACATATATGTACACACACACATGAACTCATGTCCATTATGCATGTATGATGATCTAGTCAACAGAGGGGCTATTGAAAGGTGTTATCAATTATATCCTAAACTAGATGGTACTTGATATGCTATTTCCATGTGAAAGGTTTTCTCACATTATTTAGGTTGATGAATTCTTATCTATGACATATGAGCTAAGCTTATGAGGGTTTAATACTCCTAAAGCCTACTTTTATAAAGTAATGTTAATAAAAAGTTTTCAATAGAGGGAACTTAGCTTTGCACCGAGACAACTTGCAGTAGAAGGGTGTCCCTTCCTAATGTGGGAAGGTAGGTTCACCAAAATCCTCTCGAGGTAGATATTTACAACTCCCCTTTTGGCATAAAGAGGGTTTCCATATATGACTCCCAGTTCCATAAACTATGCTTGACCAATAGGATCTATCAAGTGATATCATCTAATATGCTAGCATTATATTAATGTTCTACCTTGGCAAGGTAGAGCACCTTCCTTTAGTATAAGGTTCTACAACACCAAATTGCATGTCTAGCACCCATGGTCTTATTGTCGGTTAAGACTATAGTTTCCTAAAGTAAAATTGACAATGGAAGTAAAGTAATTAACCCTAACTAGAATAACCTAAGGGAAGTTGTTTAGTGTTTGTGACGATATGGGTCTTCACCCATGCATTGTACAATTTCTCTTAAAGGGAGTTCTAAGAAGGTGTTCTGATGTATATGATCATGTTTATGTTCCTTATGCTTGACATTGTAGTGTTTATATGCATGGTATGAGTCCTAATGATTCTATATGATGTGGTTTTATCTTATATGCATAATCTGGGTCTTATTGACTATATGATGAAGGACTTGTTTGGCATTTATGAAGTTTTCTCTATGGTGAAGGGATTCATATGTGTTTCCCAAGCTCAAGGAAAGGGATCCTTAAATTCAAGGATTTCCTATGTCATATTTTATGTAAAGATTTGTAATAGCTTAGGTAATGAATTATATTATATGGATTGTGTCCCTATTATGCTCTAATGATGTTGAGTCTAAGATGGTAAAGAGACTTAGAGTCTTTAACTATGCATTATGATATTTTAGATATAATGTTCTAGCATATGATGCGCTATGAAAGTTTCAAATTTTCCTCTAAATTTACCTATGACAATACGATGAATGATGACTATGATCTTGTATAAGACCTCCTAGATGTCACGTATGCCATGTTACTTCTAAAGGTTACTCCACGATCGTGACAATCAACATCCAAGAGTAATGGCGACTCTCAAAAATATTTTCTTGAGTACCTTCCTCGAGTATTCTATGAATGCAGTTGACACATAAGTTCAAGAATTTAAGATGGACCAAAAATAAATTTGAGAGCAGAGTTTACAAAATATTTGAAAAGAAAAGTTATTCAGAGGACATATATGAACAATAAATAAGCAAATGTGTCCAATTTGTCACATTCACCTGCATCAATAAAATTTATGGATTTGTAAAACCAATATGTGATTGCAAGACATACATGTCCATTTCAACAAAAAGATCTTCAATTTTCTTTTTTTCCCGTTCTTCTTTCTTATGGAGAAGAGGTTCCTTGTCTTCAAATTGAAATATTAAGTATTTGATGCACTTGTATTTTAATATGTTTCTTAGACATCGAAACTAAAAAAATAGTTTACTATCAACTCATTTAGATATATTCACTATGACAAACTACGAAATCTTATGTCTTCTAAGGTCTTTTGGCAAAATAAGAAAATATCACCATAATTCGTTGTCAGCTCTTTGACGTCGAATTAATTTATTTTTTCATTCTTACAAAAAATATCTTTACGAAAAGGGCCTTAGTACACAATCATTACCCTTTTATAAAAAGATTTTAATATAAATAATATGTTATCACCATTTTTACTCTAAGCCCTCATTTTTGCACTTAATTGTGATCTGAATCTCAATGACTCAGAAATTAGGACATTACTTGTCGTTTTTTATTTAAAGATCTCTTAGTGGGTCTGAAAAGGTATAAGTAATTTAAATATGTAACATAATCTTATTCTCATTCAAACTCTTTTAAAGACGCTTTTATTTAAAAAAAAAATTCTTCTCCAAATTTTTTTCTTAAAAATAAAATAAACTTCAAGTCTCTTTCATTCTCCAACTTTATTAATTATCGAAATTATTTTTCCCTTAGAATTTAAAAAAAAAATTCTTACTTCTTATTTATCAAAATTTGATAAAATATATTTTGGAAAACTTATTTGAATAAAGTGCAAAGCAACTTCATAAATATGTATTGTTGTTTGTTGTTGTTTTTGCCATGTTTTTGTTGTTGTTGTTGTATGTGGTTTGGTGTGTGTGTGTGTGTGTGTGTGGTGTTTGTGTGTGTGTGTGTGTGTTGTGTCTATCTCTCTCTCTCTCTCTCTCTCTATCTCATCCTCTCTCTCTTCTCCTCTCTCTCTCTCTCTCTCTCTCTCTCTCTCTCTTCTCTCTCTCTCCTTGCCCGTTCATGGGTCTTCCCCCTTTTTTCCTTTTCCCTAGCTCCTTGCTTCGCCCCGTCGTTCGTCCCCTCCGTTTCCTTCGCCCTGCCTCTTCTGCATCGCCTGTTTCTCCCGGCGTCTCCTCCTTCTCCTCGGCCACACTCTCACCTAGGTCTCTTGTCCACGTCTTAGGGGTAGCTGCGGAGCGTGAAAAACTTGGTATAAGAGGATTAGATTTAAGAGGTCTAGGATTTCTAAAATTCCACACTAAGTAGAGTCATTTTCATGGTAGTAAAGTGCACCACATCTAATGAGAAAGAGGTTACGAAGTTTCTTAGTAAAACATCATTTTCTTGATATATTTATTGTGACTGAGGTATTATATAATTCCTCATTTGTAACTCAGCATAATGTACTTTCAGATCATGCCTCGTCGTAGATCTCTTGGACTACGTGAAAAACACGCAACTCTATGCAATGCGACCACTACTTCTCCAAATCATGCATGAGTTTTCGAATATGCTTATTTTGGAACAGCACTCAACTTTTCGCTCATAGTGTGACTAATCAGAACAACCACCTGGTTCCAGTTCAGCACTTAGGATTGCAAGTTTGTGAGGATCCCCAAACTTTATAGATGAGATCAAGAAGATTTATAGGGTGATGCAAGTGACAAGTAATGATAGGGTAGACTTGGAACCGTATCAGCTTAAGGATGTAGATCACATATGGTATACTCAATGGAGAGAGAACACAGGTACAGATGTAGCTTCTATCACTTGGGAATTTTCTAGTGGGACGTCTCTGTACAGGCACTTTCCAAGAGATATGACAGAGGCTGGAGCTCAAGAGTTTATAAATTTGAGGCAAGTCAAAGAATAAGAACTTAAGATCACATGGTTGTCAATTCCAAAGCTCAAATGAACAAGTTTCTATATGGGGTATCCGACTTAGTGAAAATAGAACATAGGAATGTGATGTTATGGAAAGTATGAACATCTCTGGGCTCGTCAATATTGCTTATCAATTTGAGGGATATAATCTTAGGGAACAGGCTAAGGATAATAATAAATCTAGAAAAAGTAACTATGAGTATTCTCAATAGAAATCAGGTGGTGGAAGTGCTTATTATACTATAATAAGGATAATAAGCACCAGTATCATCTACTGTTCCATCCTCAAAGTTCCACATGATCAAAAAGCAGGGAATCAGGATCTAAGTCTAAAGGGAGTATTTCAAGCACAAGAACCTACCCAACTTGTCCGAAGTATGGTAGGAACCATTCGGGCAAGCTTCTTGCAGGAAAGGAATGATGTTTGGGTGTGGTTAGCTAGTTCACAAGTGAAAAATTTTCTTCTCCTAAACAAAATCAAGAGGGAAATAATAGAATTTATCAGTCTACAACTTTAGCAGCACTAGCATGTCGTCCAACTCAGCAGGGTAACTCATTTGGTACAGGTGGCAAACAACGCCAAAACAGGTTGTATTCTCTTCAGGTTTCCTAGGATCATAAATGTTCTCCTTATGTAGTTATTGATACGTTACTAATTTTATAACTTATAAATTTATGATTTTTTCAGATCTAGGTTGACTCCTTAGATAGCATCTAAATTCATTGTTAGTCTAAAAACTATCAAAAACCTTCTCACTCTCAGTGGGTGACCAAATTATAGTTAGATGGTTATACAGAAATTTTCCTGTCAAAGTCTCCCAAAAAGTCATTTTAGCAGATCTTGTAGAATTACAAATGTTAAATTTAAATATCATTCTAAGAATTGATTATTACGTTCCTATTAAGCCTCAGTCAATTGTAGAACTAGGATTTTTCATTTTCAGTTTCCAAATGAACCGTCTTATAATAGAAGGGTAGTAGCTTACCACTTATACGTCAATTCATTTTTTACCTTAAGGTCAGAAAGATTATTTCTAAGGTTTATATCTATCATCTAGTTACTGATTAAGAATTTAAGTTCTGAAGCCCCTACTCCTCCCATAATATCATCATGGAGTTCCTCCCGAAAGAGAGATTGACTTTGGAACTGATCTCATTCTCGATTCCCAACCTACTTTTATTCCTCCTTACCTAGTGGCTCCAGCTAAGATAAAGGAATTAAAAAGGCAGTTAAAAGAGTTTCTAGATAATGGTATCATTAGATCTAGTATTTTCCCATAGGGTGCACTAGTGTTGTTCGTTAAAAATAAAGATGGTTTCTCAAGATGTGCATTTACTATCGACAGTTGAACAAAGTCACCATCAATAATAAGTACATATCCCCAGGATTGATGACTTCTTTGACCAACTTCAAGGTGTCAATCATTTATCAAAGAGACATCTCAGACAAGGTTATCAGCATCTCTAGATTTATAGATAGTGAATCTAAAACAACCTTTAGAACTCAGTATGGTCATTATAAATTTAACGTCGTGTAATTTGGTATAACCAATGCTCTTGTAGATTTCATGTATTTGATAAACAGTTTTCCAACACCATCTATACTTGTTCATTTTATCACTATTGATGATATCCTCATTTACTCTAGGATTGAGGAAGAACATATGAATCGTTTGAACATTGTCTTCCAAACTCTCCCGCCAATTATTCGCTAAGTGTAGCAAGTGTGAGTTTTGGTTACATCAGCTACTTTTATTGGGCATATAGTTTCTAGTTAGGGGATCTGAGTTGATTCTCATAAATAAAGCAGTGGAAATACTTCCTAGACCTACCAACTCCTACATATATCAAGCTTTTTGGGTTGGTTGCTATATAATTAAGTTTATAAAAAGGATTACATCCATAGATTATCCATTGACTAAGTTGACTTAGAAAAGGTTAGTTTTAGTGGTTATATGATTTTGAGAAAACATTCACAAAACTGAGAAGTAGGTTGACTACAACTCTTGTTTTGACTCTACTAGAGCATTCAGACTGCTATGTTATCTATTCTGATACATGTAGAGTCGGCGTAGATTATGTGTTGGTGAAGTGAATTAAGGTTATAGATTAAGCTTTTAGACCGCTTAAAGAGCATGATAAGAACTATCCAACTCATGACCTCGAGCTTGCACTAGTGGTGTTTGCACTTAAGATATGGAGACATTACTTGTGTGGTGTTCATGTAGATTTGTTCACAAACAATAAGAGCCTTCAATATGTTGTTCACCCAGAATGATTTGCATTTTTTCCACAGATAATGGCTTGATTTCCTCAAGAATTATTATTCGGGTGTGCATTATCATCATGGTAAGGCCACTGTAGTAGCAGATGCTCTCAGTAGACTATATATGGTAGTGTAGCACATGTTTAGGAAGAAAGAAAAGAACTAGCAAAGGATGTTCATAGACATGTTCCCTTAGGAGTTCATCTTATGAGCATATCATATGATGGTGCAATAGTTCAGAATGGGTCAGAATCTTCATTGGTATGGGAGGTTAAGGAAAAGCAATACAATGATCCGATATTTTCAACTAAAGGGCTTAGTCCATTAGAAGAGAGTTGAGGTCTTCTCCCAAGGAGGAGATAGTGTGTTTTGCTATCAGAGTCAATAATAGTTGGACAGCAGATTCTTGCAAAAGCATATAACTCTAGGTATTTTATTCATCCAGGCGCCACTAAGATGTACCGTGATCTGCGGGATATCTTTTGGTAGAATGGCATAAAGAGTTATATAGTATATTATGTGGCTAAGTGCCCTACTGGTAAGCAAGTGAAGGTAGTACATTAGAAACCAAGAGGTATGACTCAAGAGATCAACATTCCTAATCGGAAACTACACTTTTGGCATTTAAAACATATGCACAACAACAAGCAGGATTATAACAGAACCATTAATTCTCATTGTCACGAACCAAGATTATACCCTAGAAGATATGGTATTCTTGAATCGCAACGCGGTGTACTTGACCTCTCGGAGGTCTTGTACAAACCCTTAGACATCATTGCATATATATGAAAAGTAGTGTGGAATACAAACTTTTTCTTCAAAAGCATAATGTGAAAGTCATTTCATAAAAAGTCTAACATATGTGTCAAACACCATCTATGACATAATGAGTACAATAGTCTTGGATCACAGCCCATAAAAGTCTAAACATGAAAATAACATAAAAGACAACATAGTAGTGATGTCCTAGGATGCTATGAAGACTCACAAATCTTCACTTCTTGATAAGCCTTGGAAACTCTACCCTTGAAAGCAACTCAATATACTCAAGACCCTAGATGGACAACATGTAGGCAGTATGCTTTAGTACAATATGTACTAAAATGGAAAACTCATCACATACCAAACAGGAAGTTATCTCAAGGATTAGATACAATAATAGACATAATCATAAGTAAAGACCTAATTAAATATGAATATCACATAACATATTAAAGCATCATAAACATATAAGAGTAATACATACTGACCACCTTTTTTCGCCTCTTACCAAATGAACCATAATCACAGCCACCCATCCAAGTATACTTGTGCAAGGCTATAAGGTACATCCCGTCTACAATCTTTTAAGTACCTCACGTACCCTCTCTTTGGTCATTCTTGATCATAGTCCACTATCATAAATAAGACCTAAGCTATTCATACTAGAGAGTACTATGCCCTTGTGATTTCCTCAAAACATTCTTGTGCAATGCACTTAAGGCAACCCGTACTACCTCACATACTAAGCCTATCTTGAAGTCATCCTTAACATGTGCACCCTCCATAGCCTTATCATTACTTAACTTCATTTATTAAGATTCTCTCATTTTTAGTCTACTTTACTAGGAAAGGCAACTCTATTCCAATCCTATCTTCAATCTCTTCTTTATTAATGACCCTAGGGTATATATTGTGTAGTGCACTTATGATGCCCTATAACACCATTCATGCAAGGTGCTACTTTTCCTTTCCTATTACTTCTTACTTTGAGGCCTAGCCCCTATCTTTATCTTTTGAACACTATGAGATACTTGTTTTAGCATATGTAAGTTTCTTAATCAAATGGATCTTATGGGATAATCTTTAATGTATGTATCAATCCCTTAATAAATATGAAAACTTTGAGATACCCCTTGGGCATGTATAAGTTCATTTACACATTATGAACACTACGAGATACCACTCAGGCATGTATAATTTCATTCTTTTCTTTGAATACTACGAGATGTTTCTCAAGAACGTCTAAGTTCATAGGATATGGAGATATCTACTAGGATACCTTGACTCAACTACGTCAAGGACTTCCGCCTCATGAGACCTATTTGGATAGTCATAACAACTACTAGGTGTGGCACTCCTTTCTACTTGGAGTCTGGACACTTTTGAGACTATTGGCCTCACTTTGCATATCCACTTGGATTCAAGCATATACTCAAAGGTTCCCTTGTCAATCCTTGCTCAAGATTTTTCTCTCCTGAAGGGATTTCCTAGAAAATCTTTCTATGCAAAAGTGAATCGATCACTTTCATTCAATCATCCTAAATCTACAGCCAACACAACCATCCTAAGGTTCATTGTTCATCAAGTCATTCTATCTTCATTAATATGTAGATTATAGGATCGTCTAGCCTTAACTTTCTTCTGAAAACTTAATTACTAGGTGAATATAGCAATAATTCCTCTTAAAGATTCAATTCAATCAAGACCAATCCTAATACTTAAGTCTAATTCAATTCATATCTAGGTGATTCAATATTGATCATATAGTATACAATACAATCAAATTAATAAGATCAACTTAGAACCTTCATATTGCCTCTAATGGCCTAAAATCACCATGATCACGCTTAACATCAAATACTATAATTCACCATGAAAACCTCATGAAAAAAGAATAAAATCATCATGCAAACATCATTGAATGCCACCCCTTGATTGGGATCACAATCAAACCTTACCCACAATGCAATCACAACCCTCTATAGAATGCGGTTCTTTGTATTCACAATTGAACGAAAACTAGGGGGACTCCATGGAAGGACGAATCCATGAATGAAAGAGCTTCACATTCCTTAGATAATATCCTTAATCCCAGCTTTAACTCTTAGTGAATTCTTCCTAAGATGTTGCCTCCAATTCTTCTTCATCTTCTTCTTCTTCTTCTATGGTGTTCTTGAGAGTTCTAGTGTGAGAGAGGTTCTCATTTGGAGTCTAGAGTCTAAATGGGTATTTTATTGTTTTAATACTCATATAATACCCAAAACTAGTAAAATAACCTCCGCCCATACATTATTTGGACGTAGGATGAATTTTCTAATTCACCCCTTCACTTAATAATGAACTGCGAGAAATTGCAGGCCAATCGACGGAGGGCATCGACGGGGCATCGACCAGACGACGGGCCATACTGAAAACCGTTGTCTAAGTAAGAGAATAATTATCTAGGGATTAAGCTCAAGATAGTAAGTCCTAATCTGCCTCCCTCATCGATGGGGTGGCGACTAACACACAAGTCGTCGATTGACACTGGCCAAGGCAGTGTGCTGCCTTCTCTTGGGTCCTCCTCGAGTACCGTTTGGTGGTGCTTGGGGATTTTTTCAGAAACGTTCCGCCGAAAATACGTCTTTGTATATGTTAGGAACCCTCCTTGTCAATTTGAGCTCCAAACACTACATAAAACCTCAAGAAACATACTAAGGCACACTACCACGTCTCAAGACTAACTTTGAAATGTCACCCAACATTCTTGGACGTTTCACCTCAAAACTCTCTCAAATTCTATATAATAACACTTAACATCATATTTAGTAATTTTAAGAGCTTATAAGCTCATGACACATATGTTAGCATCTATTTCAACCTATTGCATTTTTGGGTCCTTATACTCATATTAGAGAGTTTCACCAACTAAAACATAATGGGAATGGGAAGGCCACAACATCAAAAGTTTTCCACATAGGCATCATTGACAAAACATCATGAATCTAAAAAAATGTGAAGAGCTATCTAGCCTATAGTCTACTTTACCAAGCAAAAAAAGACTCTATAAAAGGGAGGAATTGGGGTTAGATGGGAGCTCTTAAACCTGGAAGGAGTCTATATCACTAATTTAAAAAGGTAGACTAAAGATATTCATATATTTTGATTAACCACCATCTGCGAAATAGGGAAATCAGATGGGTGAAAAGGAAGAAAAAGAGAACAAGGGTGAGCAAGAAACTAGACATGGGTATCCTTTGGAAAGACAAGATACAAAAAGCAACACACAAGAGGAAAGACTCACCGTAAAATAGAAGGCAATTGTAAACACAAAGAGAGGTAGTTTAAGCGAGCAGCAAAAACATCAAACATTAAATAAAATGAATTAAACCTACTCTTGTTAAACGAGGAAAATAGGACACAAACGCATGGCCATGAATGTTGATGATCCATAAGTGGAGGAGTTGGAACTTCTTTTTCATCCAAATTAATACCATTTTTTTAGGTATGGGGTGGAGTTAGACTAAAGAATGAGACGGATTATGAAATGGAAAACCCTAGTTTTAAGGAAATCTTATTAATAGTATGTCGCAGGCCATCCAGACGGGCTACCTATTTAAGTTTTTTTTTTTGTTAACTTTTATGGGCATTAGGCCCATATGAGTATTCTAATATTTTTCTGGAGTCATTTTATTAAAAGCCCAAAATTTGTTTAATGAGGTGTGCATTTATGATATATTAGAATCTTCCCACATGAATATTAAATTGTCAATTTGTGTCAAATAAATTCACACTCAAATATTATAAATTTGAATTTTGAAATATTTATTTAACATAAATTGGGTCTGAAATAATAGTATGTGTACATTATTTTTTATATATAAGAATTGACGTGCATGGGTATTTTCGTAAAAAGTAAAAACAAGATGTTTCTTTTACTATAATTAAGTTTTTCTATGAACTCTTGAAATTGTGGTCCTTCTTTAGATATGCCCATTAATTTAATTTATACACTTTAGATATAATTTTATTACATTGAATGTTGGTGTTATTTGTGTATTCTTTGTAATTACTTTTAGTAAAAACAAATTAGATGAAGAATGATACTTTAATTGTGGACATCTAAATAGGCCTCATATACTAATTTTTAATAAAAGGGAATGAGATAGTAAGAAAGCATTTCTCCGAGTGGTTTTAGATTTGTTTAAAACCTCGATAGAGCAAATTAGAATTGAATTATTTTGAAAAAAAGGCTCTGATTGGCTTAGTTACAAGGTTTTTTAAAATTTTTGTTGAACACAATATAAAGGCGATTAAGTTAATATACAGGGTGATAGGCCATATTTCGATACTACTTGAAAATGTTTTCATAGTCATATTCGTCACACATCTTCAAGCAATTGGGTCAAAAGTTTCATTATAGTCCATCTCTTTCTCCTGATTGTATCCTTGACCGACTAATATATTTTTCCTCCTTGTGATATGCCCTTGGTTATCAAGCTTGTTTTGACACACCCAACAAGTTCCTATGGAAGTTCTATTTGGATTTTTGGGGACCAGGTTCAATATTTCACTTTTCTCAAAATAATTTAGGTCTTCTAGCATAGCAATGATCCAGTCATTAGCTAGTCAATGCCACCTTCATATCTTTTTGCTCTATGTGTGATAGATAGGTGGGGAAGATGAATGTAGTCCTTACCTTTATAGTAGTGTGTATTGATGTTTCTTCTGTGATCATGATAAACAACATGAGCCTACAGTCTGAGTGTCTACAAATTGGAACGAGTAAAGTAACCTAAACAAGGGTTGGGGTTGTATCCCAAGGGAGTGGTAGTGACAATAGAAACTAAACTTGAAATTTGTTCTAGTGAGTAATAGTTTGAGAAATTTTTTAATACAGCAAAGTTAATTCAATTTGTGACATCAAAGTGTCAAATATCAAAATGGAGGTTTTGTCACAAGTAGTTAAAACAATTAAAATAAAGGGAAAATCAAGTATGTGGGAAAAATTATTCAGGTGTGACCGCAATATATGTTGACATAAATCAATGAGTACATGCTTCCAATAGGAAAATTTGCAAAAATGGTAACTAGGGTAAGCCTTAGGTAAAGTAAATTCCCTCTCGGGACACTTACCCCACCATATCAAATAGATTCATCTCAGACACCCACTCATCTAATGAAGACCAGCCTACGCCTTATCCACACCTTCTCTTTCGATGAAGAGTGATTGTTTATGGGACTAGGGTGTCTCAGGATGAACATCATGTCGCCCCACTCCTTAAGACATCAAACTTTTGTGACCTCTCTCTCGAAAAATGAAAATACATGGGTGGTTTTATATTTGCAACTACAAACCCATTAAATTAAACCATAACCACTAGGTGAAATCACCATTAAAAATTCATCTAATCTTATCATCAAGTAAGACCCAATAATAATATCAACACATGTTTGTAAATCATCCTTAGAATAGGGGGGGGGGGTTCTTAGCCACACATCAAGCAATAATCAATACACCTAAATGATGAAGAAATCAAATGGGTATAAGAAATTAAACCTTAATATGAGCAAAGGAATAAGAATGGAGAAGACCCATTTTTGATTTGAGGAATAAGAACTTTTTTCTTCAAGTCTCCCACAAACCCTCTCCAAAAATGAGAGAAAAACACATAAACTAAAGTTCTAAAATTTATAATAATGTTCAGACTCCCCTTAAAATAAGGATCCACATCCTTCAAGGATTCATTTGCTGGGACAAAGGGTGAAGTGTGTCTATTCAGCTGATCATTAAGTGTGCTTGGCAATGCTCAAGCTTCAACTTCAGCTCTTTTCCATCCTTTTTGTTCCCATTTTAAGCCTAAGTGTACATGCTTACACTAAAAATCCAAATACCTGAAACTTAAGATTTTTCATCAGATTTTGAGATAAAAATGAGCACTTGAGATCACTATTAACATTAAAATAAAAACCTAAATAAGTTCATTTTGACGACTCATCAACACCCCCAACTTAAACTTTTGTTTGTCCTCAAGTAAAATCCAAGTTAACCGGTTCAAATAAGATTTCTCAAATGATGCTACACAAGACTCAATCATGAACATACACAACAAGACTCAAACTACTCATGCAAAGATCAATTGTATGCTCAAAGATTCAAGTTGTGACACATCATCACAAAAGATATGCATGTTCACAATACTTGCTACAAATGCAAGTTCAAGCTCAACAAAAAGTATCTAAATGCCCTCACGCAAATAATAATTCCATATTCACACATAAAGACTAATTATTTTAAGATCCAAAATCAGATGCAATAGTCATAGGTTTTCCCTCAATTTTTCAATCGATCTTCAGTTCGGCTCACTCAATATCAAAAAGGTCTTTCTAAGGGTTGTAATGGGGCTGAGTGTAAAGGTATGGTCATTTAGGCTCAATGATTTTTTCCTCATGAGATGTGGTATTCTCTGGATATCCCCTTCTTGAACTTTAGTGATTCTTTTTCAAGTGCTTCTATGTCATCTTTTTATTCATCTCCACGGATTGCGTGGAAACCCAATTTTGTTCGTTCTTTTTTTCCACGGCTTTTTATTTATTCTTTCTTTTTCTTTCCTTTATTATTTTTTTTATATGGAGGATTCCATTTTCGGCACCACCTAGGATTTTGACCGAAGTTTGCTATTTACTTTAAACAACATATCAAAAGGATTATAGGTGGTAGATAATGTAAGGTTTTGGGTTCATCAAGGTTCTTCCAAAGACAGGTAAGGCTCAAAGGGTGTTCAAAACAGTTTCACACAGTCAGGGGTAGTCCACAAAAGAGGTATATGTCAAAGTTGGATCACACTCTTAAAAATTGTATAAAATCATATTAATAGGACATTATTCTAAATCAATCAGACTCCCCGAGAACATTATAGGTTTATTCATGCAAGGTTCAAGGTTAGATCATCACACAAGGAATTGACACTTAAGTCTAACATGACTACACACTTTATCTTGTATGAAATGGTCATTACAAAAGAATCAATTCGATAAATGACTAATCACATCGAGATGCAAAGAGTTCACATATTGTATATGAAACTTCATATGTTCTAGTCGTAGCCGGACATTCATGTTTGTTCGATTGAGATCTCTATTCAATTCATCGGTATTGATTGAAACCGAGACTCAAATTTTGTAAAAGAACAACCACTTTCAACACAAGAGGTGGGAAAATTTTCGAAAATGAAAATTTCTCGGAAAGGTCAAAAATATTTTGCAATTAAACCAAAAGAGAGCCATAAACTCAAACAATTGCAAAGCAGTTTTAAAAATGCAATTTAAAATAAATGACCCAAATATGTATATACCAAAACACAAATATTCAAAGTAAGCACACAAAAGGTGTGGGCCTCAACCCATCAAAAAAGAAACATATTTTTCCTCAAATATAAATAACGAGAGTATCTAGAATTGACGAAAGAGAAGACAAAAGAGGCGAGGAGAAAGATATTGTCTATGCAGCCTCTCCTCGTGTGAGGGCATCAATTCCTGATGCATCCATTTGGAACTTGATAAGGGCTCCCGGAGCATTATCATTTCGTACTTCGTCCTTGTTATTTGCCTAAGCTTCTGCAGCGACAATATCTACAATCATTTTGTCTATCTCATGAGATGCCCCAAAGTCATGTATAGCATTAGTGACACCTCGAGTACATTTAGGTACCTTAGGGTCGATGCTAATTTTTCTATTGGCCTTGTCTTCCTTTGTGTATGATAATTCCTCAAATTGGACTCATCTAGGATCTTATATTATTGAAAATAGTGTCCTTGATTGTTTATTTTATCTCTATATCTATTCGAAAAAAACACCTAAGTTTTAGGTACTCAAGGATTTGGTAAAAGCAAGGACACTTAGGCGCAAAACAGAAGCAAAACGAAGAAGAAGATTTAAGGATACAATGATGTGCATCGCTAAGGACAATTGGCGATCCACCATATAGCAAAGTTCCACCTTCTGTTACAGCAAGTGTGCCCATAAGATTGAATCAAAAGGTGATCAAAAGGAGCAGTCGGCGCTTTTCCATTTGGTTCAGCAAAGGAAAAGATTATCGTCCATCTATCTATAAAACATAGACAAGGAACACATCGTGCAAGAGGCAACAAACTGAGTGAAGAGCGATTCGACGAATCACGACTAACTGCACCCAAAATATTCGCCAGTGCAATTCGGATGTCTATAAATACTGAAATCTATAATTATTTAGAGATAAAAAATATGAGTGTGAAACAATTACACTTGATAATTTTATTTTATAAACTTTGTTCTTAAATGTTCTCTAAAGTTTGGAGATCGTTTTTGTGGAAGCTTGAAGAAATAATTTCTTCTTCCAATTTTGGAAGTGGGTCTTTTCCATTTACCTTCCTTTACTAATTTATGGTTTAATCTCTTATACCCACTTGATTTCTTTCTCATTTTAAGTATATTTGTTATTGCTTGATGTGTGCCTAGAAACCCCATTCATGGGGTGTTATTTAGCAATTATGGGTTGATTAATTTGTTTGGTCTTGTTTGCATGTAGCTTAGATTGCATTTAAGTGGTGATTTCACCAAGTGGTTGTGGTTTAATCTAATGGGTTTTTAGTTGCAACTACAAAACACCCATGTGTTTTTAGCTTATTAGAGAGAGAGGTAGTGAACCTAAGTCCACTAGAATTATCTCCTAAGTAGTGGGTCGACATGAGGTTCAGATTGAGAGGGTGAGACCTAGTCCCATATCTAAGCACTCTCGTAAAAAAAGGATTGTGGATAAGGTGTAGGCTGGATAGTTTAGACGAGTGGGTGTCCGAGAGGAACTTATTTGATATGGGGTAAGTTACCCGAGAGGGAACTTGCTATCACTAAAGCTTAGCCTAGTCATAATTATTCTGCAAAATTAGATACCGAAAGTATGTAACCACCACTTTTATCTTCACATATAGCAATCACACCCCAAAGAACTCTCTTCCATACTTGTTTCTCATTTAGTTTATTGCATTCCACAACTTGTGAAAACCAAATCTTGATGATTTGAAACTTTGGTGTCACAAACTGTATTTTTTAATATTCAAAAATTTCTTAAAGTATTCGCCATTTAGAATAAAATTCTAAGTAGCTACTACTTTCACTACCACTCCCTTGGGACACGATTCCAACCCTTGATTGGGTTACTATACTCCCTTTGATTTGTAGACACTCAGACTGTATGACACTATCGTTGATCATGAGCATATAAAAAAAGTAAAGAATCAAAATGGTGCCGCTGCTAGGGAGTGGTGTCAAGTGAAAATGTAGTTACTTATACTTTTTATTTCTTTGTAGCATGCCAATTTAACTATTAGTTTTGTTTCTCTTTTTTATTTTATATTGTGCATGCAGGTCCTATAAGAATGAGAAAGGGAGTTGGTGGAAAGCCACTTGAGGGAGATCACGAAGCCAAGAATGGCCTCACACAAGCTGCACAGGTATCACAATTGAACGACTTGACCAGCAAAATATTTGAGGTGGAAAATAAGTACAATAACAAAGGGAGGTATATAGCTCCCCACACGAGGAAGAGCTCTAGAGAACATGAGAAGATTCCTGTTCAGGACGCGCTTCAAATCATTCCTAAAAATATCATTGATCAAGATCGAGTGTTGGACAAAATAAGAGAGAGTATTGAAGCACTGAATCAGGTGATCGAATTTCCCTCTATATCAATTCAAAACATGATATAGCTCCTAATGTTTTCCATGCCTCAGCTCTACCCAAAGGACATATTGGCCTAACTCCCTTATCACAGAGTGAGAAACGACTGATTTCGAGCGATGATGCTAAACAAGGAACTTCTTGGGAGGCATCCAAAGGTTATAACTTAGGGTTTTACTTTATTAAATAATGGTGTACTAGTGATTCTAGTTAGAATGAGGAAAATTTGGGAACTTTTAAGTTGGCGAACAAATAATCCATCCTTCGCGACGCTAACCACGTTGCCGAGCCCTTTTTAACTCTGATGTTTAACTCAATGAAATGGTATTATTAAGCATGTAAAACTCGGAAAGAGTAAAAGTAACTTGTCTCTTCGCCAATAAGTTAGCCGACACCAGGAAGGCCGCAAATCTCACCCTTAGAATATTGAAGAACTTGTAGAAATGGTGGGATAAAAGACAGCTGGAGTGTCGCTGAGTGGTCCGCGAGCACGATTAACTCGCTAAATCAACAAGAACAAAATGATTTTATGAGGGCAAAACGTCATATTTTTTAATCTCTCACTTTCCCTCGTTTCAAACTCTCCAAAATTACACCAAAGGTATTATTTTCTTAGATTTTTTGGTTAGTTGGTATTTTAGTTCGTCAATAGGGCTTGGAGTTGGACTTCTTTACTGCCTTACCATACAAAAAGATATCTGATTGGCATCAAAGGTTAGTCTCTAAAACCCCGAATTTATTTTCGACATTTTAGCACTAATTTGAAAGTATAGTATTATGATGACGTGTTCTGGGCCTCATTGATAGAGATAAGGTGCTTTGATTGTATATTCTAGTTCGAAAAATAATTTGATTCAAATGCTTAAATATCTAAATGTCTTGGTGTTTGTGTTTCTATTGATTGAAATTTTAATTGGCATCACTTAATTTTTTTCATATGGTTTGGGTAAAGTCTAAGTAACCCACTATTTGTGATAAATTAATAAATTTATCCAATGAGGGAATGGATGACAACTTTTTTAATGATAATCGCAGTTAAATGGTCAAATTTGTTAAAATCGGATTAAGTTTGAATACTCTGAGGTGATGGGAAGTATGGGTCTTGTATGAATTTCAAGTTTTCATACTTTGATTTTGTTTTTAGAGATCATAAGGATGTTTCGAGAGATTGATTTACAAATAGGCATTTTGTGTCATTCAGAGAGTTAAGTTGACCTCGCTGAATGATTCGGCAGTTCGCCTACTGATTTTAGATTGTCCTTTGAATGCTCCCTTTCATCCCTTACTGTGTAGTTCGGCGAAAAAATAAGGCACCACCAAAAGTAGTTGGCGATCAGCCAAGTTGAATTTTCCATCACTTAATTATTAAGATTTGACAAATGGTCTCTTTGGCTAGCCAACCTAGTTCGCCAAAGTTGATCGACGATCCGCCGAATGGAACGGGAAACATGTCAACAATATTTTCCTGTATTTTTATTTTATTTATAATTCAACTAACAGTGAATTACTACAGAAATGCTACACACTAGCAAAAACAGATGACTCCTAAGGAAAAAAAACACCAAACTTACGCATTACTGAAGGAGGCTCAAATATCCAAAGACAGGAGGGGAAGAACTCCAACAAGGTAAGGGAAAAAAGAACAAATACATAGCAAAGGAAAGAGCGTCCATAGAATTCGAAGCTAATTGGAATGAGTCCGAAGATGATCAGCCTTTGGTTCAGCAACAGCCACCAAGGTCCCTTCGGATTCTATCACGTCCACCAAGAATGCAACAACCACAGGTACTCCTAAACCATTTCCAGAACCAGCATCAATACCTCCAATATACCGTTAACCTTTTGTTATAGCTCAACCTCGGATGTTGAATAGGTCAAAAGGCAATGGAGTCCAGAAAATCACGGAGGAGAAAGCTCCTGTTAACGGAGGGTTTGAATAGATACCCTAATGTCATGTCTACCCTCCGCTTCCATCACTATGAGCTGTTCATTAGACCCTGAGGTCCACACACTCCTACTTGGGTTAGGGAGTTCTACACAGCTCATGGAGCATTGGTACCTAACAACTAAAAGAAGTCAAGTGAGTTTATGTCACGAACGGGTAGCACACCCTAGAAGTAATATGACGTACTTGAACTCTGGGAGGTCTTATACAATCCCATAATTATCATTTTATCACATTGTCATAAGTAAATTTAGCGGAAAATTTAAAACATTCATATCACATCATATTCTAGAACTTCACTTCCAATTTACATATAAAATATCATAATACATAGTTAAAGACTCTAAGTATATTTGTCATCTTAGACTCAACATCATTAGAGTATAAGAGGAATACAGTCCTTTCAACATATATCATAACTATCTATTACAAGACTTTACATAAAAGAATGACATAGGAAATCCTTGAACTTAAGGAATCCTTTGTTTGAGCTTGGGAATCACTTATCAAGCTCTTCACCTTAAAGTCATCCTTTAAGCATTCATAACCTACAGTTTGTGTAAAAGTAAAGAAGAATGGTGTTAGTACAAGAATACACTAAATATGGAAATCATGTAAAAACGTGAATTTAAAAGGGACATTTTACTTTGAAACCATGCATCATGACTTTTTGTGAAAACATCATAAAACTTGATAGAATAAGCATTATACAATTTACATACTTCATTTAGGAATATACAATAGTCAACAACATCACATAAAATCATACATTGAATTTAAGGCACAATTAACATCACTTTATAGTAACCTCATTTTCACTTTACAGTGAGCTATTTCATTTTACAGTAACCTTGTTCCTTTCTTTTCCCTAACTTTCGAATAACCTATCTAGTGATACTTGGTGCAATGTATATATAATTTCCCATTACACTATACACACCCAAGCATCACCTTAAGGCCACAAGGAAATCATGCATTCAACCTTCACTAACCCAACACATACATCCATCCATAGAATCATTTCATTCAACAAGGCACATAATCCACATTTTACTCCAACATACACTATCGAACAACATAGAAGAACTTATAACAAGACCACATACAAGTCAAGACTTATCAATATCATCATAAGAGGCATTAGCCAATCAATGGAATATTTAGACTTCACTTCACTTAGACACCATAAGACCTTACTCATAGCCTCATCTAGGCTTACTCGTGCAATGTACATATAAAGTCCCATAACCTCACACATACTAAGTAAACCTACAAAGAGCCTTTAAGCTTAATTATACTTCATACATCAACAAGACAATTATAGACCTTCACCATATAGTCCATAAGACCAACATTATGCATATAAGGTAAGACCACATCAAATAGACTCACTGGGACCCTTTCCATTCGTATCATCACAACTAGTAGACAACACTACAATATGATGCATAAGAAACATAAAAATGATCATATACATTGGACCCCTCCTAAGAATCCCTTCAAGTGCTACTTGTGCAATGCATAGGAAAAGTCTCATAACCTCGCCTACACTAAGAAACTTCCCTTAGGTTATCCTAGTTAGGGTCTTTAGTTTAATTCCATTGTCCATTTTACTTTAGAGAAACAATAGATTTAACCGAAAGTAAGACCATGGATGCTAAACATGAAATCTGGAGCAAGGGAAGGTTCTCTACCTTGGCAAAGTAAAATATAAACATCTTGCTAGCATCTTAAGTGATATCACTTGCTATACTATAGGGTCAAGCATAGTTTATGGAACTTGGAGGCATACATGGAAATATAAGTCTATGCCCTTGGGATAGGAGTCTATCCACCTCGTGAGGACTATGGTGAATCTACCTTCCTACATTGGCAAGGGACACCCCTCATCTTCAAGTTCACTCGGTTCTAAGCTAAGTTCCCTTTATTGAAAGTCTTTATTAACATTACTTTAAAAAAATAGGCTTTAGGAGATTGACTCTCCATATGCTTAACTCATAGGTCAAAGATGAGAGTCATCAACCTAAAACATGTGATAAAACCTATCACATGGACATATCATATTAAAGAACCATCTAGTTGAGGATACACTTGAGAACACCTTTCAAGAGCCCCTAGATTGACTAGATCATCATACATAATGGAGATGTTTTCATGTGTGTGTATACATAGATGTGAGCAAACCTTTCACATAAACACCCTTAAACCACACATAGTCATACTTCATTTCATTTATGGATAATTCATATTCATAGCTTAACCATGCATTCATACTCATGTACATGTAGAACAACTTATGAACTATCCTATCAAGGCACACATGTTCATGCATAGACAAAGTCCCATACCCTTATCCATACTACTAGACCTATCAAGTCATCCTAGTTAAAAGAAAAATAACATTCTTCATAGACCCATACTTTACATGAATAGTAGTATACAATAGTGCATATGAGAATACTCTTTCATTAGACACTGTGAACCTATACAACTTGTAAGCATGCATGAGGTGTAAGTGTGTGTACATTGGTCAAAATGATCACATAATGTCTATCAACAACACATTGAGTCATTCCCTCTCTTTAGACCACAATGCACATTCAAGCATAGACCACACACCACAATTTAGCATAGGAGACAAAATAACATCACATTTCATTCAAGACTCCTAACATTAGCTAATCACATGTTAATATTGGGGTACATGGGTAGGGGTCTAATCATTATTACTTCAACCATGGCAACACCTAAACATTACCCTAACATAGTTATTTACATGCTCTTAACTTTAGAAATACAACCTAGATTATAAACTAGAGTAGCAGACTAGGCAGGTTTCACATTTGGTGCTCATCACCACCACCCTTTCATAATACAATTTTCCTTCAAGGCCATGATCACATCACATTTATATTGAAAATAAGATAACACCGCCACCATAAGGGCACCATACCACACAATGCCATACAAGGACAATATCTAGCAATTCTACAACAAAGTAGAGGCATAGAGCAATCTTACCAAATCTCCCTTGCTTTGATCATCAATTATCAATACTCATATTCATAAATAATACCATATTGAGCAGTATATAAATAGATCATAACCTAAACTAAATAATACTTCAATTGCCATAAAATCGAGATCATATCAAGTGCTCTACATTAACAATAAATAGAAGATAGAAGAACATAGGTCAATCCTTACCAATTCTTCACATCTTGACCCACATTGATCAATCACACATAATTCACCATCAATATACATAATAGACAGTATATATAAGAAATTCAACATGCTAGAATCATAATTCAATCAAGATAAATTCAAGATCACAATGCCTATAAGTAGGGTATTTTGAAAATTGGAGGAAACATGGGTTCATCATGAAATTGTATTAAATATTAACTTTAAAATCAGTACAAGAAAAAACAATTTTTTTTTCACATGAGCAAGTTTTATTGGACAATGTCACAATTTTATGCTAGTGCAAGTCAATTTCTAATGCTTTGTTTTTTCTCTTTTTCCTTTACATGTGATCTTTCTTTCCATAATTGCCTTTTTCCATGCTCAAAGAATCAAATGTATAGTCTATGCAACACATATAACTATTACTATAACCATACAAGATTAAAGTATCAGATGGAGTCAGAAATTTTATTAAGGAGTGTTAAAATGTAAGTATATAACATACCCGAACAAAAAAGAAAAAGGGTGTCTATACAGGTGAGTGGCTTGATATATTGTGTGTCACGGTCTTATTAATACTTTTTCCTTAAGTTTAGTGGGCCCAAAGCCTTTTGGCTAATTTTTATGTAAGTTTCTTTTTTAGCAGGAAAATTTGTCTAAAAAAGATGAATGCGGAGGTGTTTGAGCGAGAAATACAGAAAAACAGTACACCTACGGAGCTTGTGACAGTTTTGTCGTGCCCGTGACGGTCCGTAATTGGCAGGTCGAGTGCAGCAGCTGAAGGAGATGGGAATTCTGACCAAAAGTTGGGGTTACGGAGTGCGTGACGGACCGTCGTATCCATGACGGTTCCATCCTGCTGGTTCGTCATGAGTATCAGAGAAAGTAGTCCCAGTAACCACAAATTCCAAGAGTTATGTGTTTTGGAACGGAGACCCCTCGACAGACCGTGTGCCTGTGATGATCGTCATATCTGCGTCGAGGTTAATGAGAGAGTAGCGAAGCAAAATGTACAAGTATGGGACGGACGGAGTCAGACGGTCGTCGTGACCACGTCGATCATGCGCGAGGTATGTCGAACCAGCCGCGTTTTGACTGTTTTCAGCTAATAGAGTCATTATTGAATTAGGTTTTAATTTTTTATCATATGTTCAAAAAAATCTCATTTTTAAGGTTAGACCCGTTATCATTGGTTAGCCGTGGATTATGTTTAGCAGGACCAAGGTGCGGAGTGAAATTTTCTAGAGCCGGACCAGATGTAGAAATTAATAACTCACACTTTGCATGCAGCTACTTAGGAAAGAATTTTATAGTTAAAATTATCCAGTTATGGACTTGTTGGGCAATATCTAAACACTCAGTACTTGATTAAAATTAAATCCAACATTCAAGTTGTTAGTGTATCCTTTAATTTGATAAGTTATTTTCATTTATTTAAAAAAAAAAAAAAAAAAAAACCTTTTATCATTTTTGCTTTCCAAGGAAGTAATTGACTGAACAATAGTAATAATAGATTGAAGTTAATTCTAAACTATTTTCCTCGTGGGAACGACCTTAACCTCATTTGTTGGGTTATTTACTTGACACGACCGCCTTACTTCTTAATTGAGAAGTAAGTTTGAGTGTATCATTGCTAAAGGGACACAAATTAGCTATTTTATTCCTTGCAGCAGCAGGAAATTTGCTACTCAGTGGATCAACTAATAAAGCAATATGTGTTTGGAGAAGGGACAATAAGTCTAACATCAATCATCATGAACATGCTTCTGAAATCAATGTGAGAAAGAACATATTACAAGATTAAAAACTAGGAAGTTTGATCATGAACTTTCATTAAAAATCATTGGAAAGAGCTCTTTAGATGGAAGATTATCTAAAGATGAAGAATCACCATACCTTTTTTAGGAGAAAACCACGAAATCATCATGAATCCATGGGAATCCAATCTCCAAGCTATTTTTGAGCTTCATCTCCAATGGAGGTTTCTATAGAGGTTTCTTTGGCAGAGGGAAGACTAATTTAATGAATGAGTTTGGATATGGGGTTTTTATCTTTTTAACTAACTTAGTATACCTAAAATAGATAATTAACTGTGGAGGGTCAGGTTAGGACGCGGGGTGAATTTCCCATTAATCCATTAATGAAACAACGTGTGTGGTAGTTGGATTGCAAGCTGCATCGACAGGGCAACATATGCCCCGTAGTCCTATCGACGGGCCATTCTGCTGGCCATCATTTAGATATGAGTCTTGGCATTGGTTTCTTTTGCTCGTAGGCTAAGTATGGAACGATTCTTACCCATCGACGGGGCGTCACCACACCTACTGGCAGTGTCTAGGCAGACTTCAGATCCTCCTTGAGGGTATTCTGCGAGGCCCTTGGGTAGTCGTGCCTGGACGCTTCCAATATAAATATACTCATTAACATATTAGGGACTTTCCACATAAGTTTCAACCAAAACAAACTCGTAACACATGTCAAGACACACATGCACGTCTCAAGGCTAAATTTCAAACGTCATAGGACGTTCTTGGACGTTTGACCTCCAAATGACTTCAAATCAAGTATGCATACTGAAAAAACTTATTTAACATAGTCTAAAAAAATTTAGACACATGTGAGGCTTTAAGAACCTAAATTCATTTTGAGGGTCCTCACAGTTTAGACGAGTGAGGTCGATTACAATCATAGATATGGAGATGTGAGTGCCACAGCGAGCACATCAACACTATACTTGGACGGCTGCTGCACTCTACTTATCCTTTTGGGGATTACCTGATGCTGCATATCTAGATAATTGAAGGAGTGGTTGGGTCCCATGATTTCTAAAAACACTGACCGATGGATCGGGGTTGGATTTTCTATCGAGAAGAGGTACCTGGAAATCTCTACAAGATTATGGTTTGTTTTCATCAGCAGCACCATTATGTCATCTCAGAACAAGTCTGTTATCTGCCTTCCTAAGGCATCCTGCTTTTGTAGTATCATGTACATCTGCCTTCCTAAGGCATCCTGCTTTTGTAGTATCATGTACAAAAGGAACATCAACCTCGGAGTGCTGACATCACAGGAGATGGCCACGAGGGACAAACAAAAGCTTACTTCCCTACCCTTTCATATTTTGATTACAAAACTATGTACACATGTTGAAGTTCCTATGGACACTACAAGGGACTTTGAAATCATTCCATCTTCTTCCGCTGACATTCAGAGCATTAAGGCCGAGTACACTCATGAGGATCCAGTAGAGTCTCTCCTGATATCAATGTTGTGTCGTTGAATACGGAGACAATCATACCCTATTCGTTCTCTAGGCCCACTGGTACATCTACTCCTTCTTTCGGTTTACATGATCCAGGTGCTTCCGCACTCGAAAAGCCAATTCAAATCACTCGGGGGACGATCCTAAAGATGGGACGACTAGCCTCATCCATTGAAGCACGGGCATCCAAAATGGAAAAGTCAGTCTCTGGGATGATTGAGAGAGTCATCATTGTTGCACTTGCTCCTATCCAAACTTCTAAATTCATTGAATGTTAGAGTTACAGCATGTGAGTGCAGACGGGAGATGCCAGCCGAGATCCTAGCTATTCAAATCAACGTTATGAGACTACATAATTATGTAAACTATTTGCAGACTATGGACTTCCATGTCGTGCTAAGACCCATAGAGGAACGGAATGCAGTAGAAGAGGCAGCTTAGGATGACACATGTTGAAATTGAGGAAGAAATAGAGACAACACGAGAAGATCAGACAGCCACAAAGGAGGAGCATCACATCTTTGGAGGCTTAACAGACTTAGGAGTGAGAGTGGTACATCTGATGAGACATACATCACATGTCGAGCCAACCACACCAGCTCTTACGAGAGTTGATACTACTGCTCAATTACAAGCTATATCTTAAAGTCTTGATGCCCCAAGAGGAAGAGAGACCGCATAGACAGGATTTCTCTTTACCTTTCTCATTGTCTTACTGATACTTATTTTTTATCCTATTAACTGCACCTAAGGAAAATGCTTTTATTTGTGGTAGGGTGAGGCCCATCTTGTTTTGTTGTGCTAAATGTTTGCGTGTTTTGAGATGGGTTGTCTGTTTTAAATTATGTTTTTAAATCTGCTTTTCATGGATTGTTTCAAACTAAGGCTCTCTTTTGGGGTCCTAATTTCATAATAATTTTGACCCTTCTGAAAATATTCACTTTTGAAAATGTTTCCACCTCATGTGTAGAAAGTGGTTATTCTTGTACTAATTTAAGTCTCGGTTTCAATCAATACCGATGACATGAATAGTGCTCTCAGTCGAACAAACATGAATGTGGGGCTACAACGAGAACGAATAAAGTTACATACACAATATTTGAACTCTTAGCATCTCATTGTGATTGGTTTCGGGTTTTTTTATGACGTTTTTATTGAGGACCCCCAGGGGCCCAGTGTACGGAAGGGGGGATCGGCATCCACTTGCAGCGCCCCCTGGAGAGAGACAGGTCGTTGGGACGCTTTTTGGTTGGGGACATCTGGGAGGAGGTCCCGGGGGAGCCAGCCCGGGCCCCTGGATACGCCGAGTGTTGCGGGTGGGGGCCGGGTGCGTGCAGGGCGTCGGACTTCTTGCGTAAGCGGCTGAGGGGCGCGGGGAGGGGTTGGGGAATGGGCTGTGGGGCCGGCCTGAGGGCGAGGAGTGCCCGCGTATCGGGGTTGCGGGGGAGGTGGGGGTTTCGGAGGTGGCTGGGAGGGGGGTGGGTGTGGGGGTGAGGGGGATGGGATTGGTGGGGGGGGGTGGGGGGGGGGTTGGGGGTTGGGGGGGGGTGGGAGGTTGGGTCGTGTGGGGGTAGAGTGGGGAGGCATTTGGGGGGAAGGGAGGGGGAGGGTAATCGGGGGACTGAGTTATTTTTTGTGGTTGTGTTTTTTTGGTTTTTATTATTTTTTTTTTTAGTTAGTAGTTACTTTTTTTTTTTTTTTAATTAATTATTGAATTGATTCTTTTGCAATGATTTTGCACACTAGCCAAAGTGTGTTGTCTTGTTTGATCAAAGTGTCGATGCCTTTTCTTATGAGCTTACTTTGATCCTTGAATAAATAAACCTAGAATTTACCCCGTTTGTATGATTGATTTACAAAGGTGTCCTTTTGAGATGATCTTAGGCAACATCCAAAGAGTGTAAGCCAACTTTGACATATACCTTTGTTGTGGTCTACCCGTGAGCGTGTGAAACTCTCTTGAACACCCTTGGAGACTTACCTCTTCTTTGGAAAAAAAACTTGATGAAACTCATACCTTACGTTATCCATCACTTATAATCCTCTAGAGATGTGATGTAAGTATATAACTAATATAAGCCAAAATCCTAAGTTGGGGTGTATTAAGAAGGGTAAAGAGAAGAAAATAAATACAAGAAAATGTATCGCATACCCATGGTATTGCAGAGAAATGGAACCTTCAATTATTAAAAATAAACATATTTTTGATAAAACATATATAAAACAAGTAAGAAACAGAAAATAAAAGAATGAAAAAGAAGGTTGTGGAGTAAAACAACAAAAAGAAATCTCTTTTTCAAGAAATCTATGGTGGAGAATAAAAATATGACTTAAAGGAACTCAACTAAGGATTGATGAAGGAAGACAGGGGATGTTTTGAGACAGTCACATCTCATTAAGGAAAAAGCCACCGAGCCTAAATGACCAAACCTTTACACTCAGGCCCCATTAGAAGCCTTATAAAGACTTCTTTTATCTTAAGTAAACCAACCAAAAGTCAATTGGAAAATAAGAGAAAACCTATGGGTGAAAACATGCATTGATTTCATCTTTGTGAGTGTGTGAGTTGCATCAGATTCATGACCCTTAGTTGATAAAACTATGTGTGTTAAAATGGAATCATTCTTTGTGTAAAGTCATATAGATACTTTTCTTGAGCTTGAACTTGAATTATTAGAGAGTATTGTGAGCTTGGATTCTTTGGTAATGGTGTGTCACGACTTGAATTTTTTAGTATACAATTGAGCTATGCATGAGCAATTTGATTCTTGTTGTGTATATTCATGATTGAGTCTTGTGTAGCACTACTTGAGACATCCTACTTGAGCGACTGAACTTGAGTTTTACTTGAGGACAAGCAAAATTTATGTTGCAGGTGTTGATGAGTCCTCAAATTGGACTTATCTGGGGACTTATTTAATTGCAAATAGTGTCCTTGATTGCTTATTTTATCTCGATATCTGGTAAAAACTCCTAAGATTCAAGTATTTGAGGATTTAGTAGGAGAATGGCTCTCAGGCAAAAAATGGAAGCAAAATGGAGAAAAAGAGTTGAAGATGCAAAGGTGCACATCGCCATGCACACATGGCAATCTGTCGCATAGCGAAGTTCCGCCTTCTATTACAGCAAGTTAGCCTTGAAATAAGTGTATGAAAGCATTACAAAAAGAAACATTCGTCTCTTCTCTGGTCAATTTTACAAAGAGAAGATTATTTCCCATTGATATAGAACACATAGACAAGAAAGAGATCGTGCAAGTAGATACAAATTGAACGAAGGACGATTCGCCGAATCATTCGGTGAATCATGACAACTACGAAGATTCGCCAACACAATTTGAGTCTATAGATATTGAACTCTTTTATTATTTAGAGATAAAAAAAATTAGAGAGTGAAACAATTATACTTGATATTTTTATTTTAGAAACTTTATTCTTAAATTTTCTCTCAAGTTTGGAGAGGGTTTTTGTAGAAGCTTGAAAAAAGAAGTTTTTCCTCCAATTTTGGAAGTGGGTCTTCTCTATTTACCTTCCGTTACTACTTTTAAGGTTTAATCTCTAACATCCACTTGATTTTTTTTCTCATTTTAAGTAAATTTGACTATTGCTTGATGTGTGGCTATGAAATCCCTTTCTTGGGGTATTATTTAGCAATTATGAGTTGATTAATTTGTTCGTTCTTGCTTGTTTGTAGCTTAGATTGCATTCTTAATAGTCATTTCACCTAGTAGTTCCTTGTTTGTAGATTAGATTGCATTTTAAAGGTGATTTCACCTAGTAGTTGTGGTTTAATCTAATGGGTTTGTAGATACAAATATAAAACCACCAATTTGTTTTAGGCTATCGAGAGAGAGAGGTCGTGAAACTAAGACCACTAGAATGATCTCCTAAGGAGTGGGTCGACATAAGATTCACCCTGAGAGGGTGATACTATTACCATATCCAAGCACTCTTTTTGAAAGAGCCACTGTAGATAAGGCGTAGGCCGGATAGTTTAGACGAGTGAGTGTCCGAGAGGAACCCATTTTATATAGGGTAAGTTACCCAAGAGGGAACTTTCTTTCTCCTTAAGCTTAGACTAATCACCATTGCTTTGCAAAATTAGCTACCTAAAGCATGTACCCACCACTTTTATCTTCACATATAGCAATCACACCCAAAGCTCTCTTATACTTGTTTATCATTTATTTTATTGCATTCTACCACTTGTGACTAACAAATCTTGATACTTGACACTTTGGTGTCACAAAGTGAATTTAAGTTGTTTTAGTATTCTAAAATGTCTACTACTTTAACTACCACTCCTTTGGGACACGCCCCAACCCTCGGTTGGGTTACTATGCTTGTTTCTATTTGTAGCCACTCGGACTGTATAGGATAGTGTTGTTGATAACGAGCATATAAAAAAATAAATAATTAGTGTATTTCCTTTGTCTGCTAGTTCCGCTATCTTTTCCTCATTTTTAAACTCTCTTGCTCTTATGTGTCTGGGTGGATCGTTTCTCCCTTCAACTTTTTGTTATGCATTTGTGCAAAAACCTCAAAGAAAAGGTAGGAAATTTTTTAAGAAAGGGACAGAGATATTCTGAATGTAGAGACACTACTATGTACTGCGTTAATTCTATTAGGGTTTTCATTAAAAAGATGTACAAATGAATAAAGGTGCATACAAATGGCGAACAAAGAGTCTTTAGGCAAGTTGCCGAGTGCAATTGGCAACTCAATCTGACCGTCGAAAGTTACAGATTAGCCAAAACATAATGCATTTAATTAAAGTCTAAATGGTGATATTTAGGCAAACCACCAAGCATTTCGGCGAGCTTCTCTCACCTCGCCAAACAGCCAACGTGCCTATTTTCACTCAATTCTTTATAATACAACCTCACAACCCCTGATAATATAATTCAAACCTTTTCAAAATCAATTTTAATGATTATCCGTCACATTTTCACAATCTCAACACATAACAATTCATCTCAAAGCAAAATCGAGTAGGATTTGACCAATTACGCATGAAATATCGAGTAATAATAGATTATATATGTTATCATATCAACTCAGAGATTCAGTAAAAATTTGGTAATGTCTATCATTATGTAAGTGAGTACAAGTTTTTATAATGATGTGCTAGGTAGTAATGCGACCCAAATTTGAGCACAATACGACACTAAAAATACTCTAAAATGCAAGAAATATAACTAATAGAGTGAAAGTGTGAGTCTTTGAAAAGGAATGAAGTGGAAGGAAAGGCATGAAATAGGACTTTTAAGCATAGTGCATGTGACCGTCCGACTTCTTCTCATTTGGCGACATTAACTTATCTCGCTTAATGGCTCAAAGAAGAACCGAGTATCTATTGTATCGCCAGATATAATAAAATTTGTAGTCTCATGTGAAAGGTTCATCAACGGGCTTTGTAGAGATCGCCCACTGGGTTGGCGAGTCGCCGACAAAAATTATCACTCGCCGAGTTTTATAGACTACATCTTTGAGGTGAATTGAGTCAAATAGAGGTAATGATTGGTTATGTCAAACATGACGGCGTTCTGCCAAAAGAACCTATTCCCCATCACTTTGCATCTTTTCAAACACTTTTTTCGTGAACCTGTATAATCAACATACACTTATTTTATAAAGATATAAAAAAGCAAGTAAAGGGTTTTGGGTTGCCTCCCAAACAACGCCTTAGTTAACGTCGTGGAACGACGCAAGTCAACCTGCAAACCTCACTCTTAAGGTTATCCATAGTATCACTAGGCAAACCCCCTGTTGTCTCTGGTTGAGATGAGACAAGATATGACACATTTGGGTCTCTAACTGTTTCATTGAAACTGAATGAGAGCTAACGGTCTGGATAAGGGTAGATAGATCTTCATTCATGTCTTTTAGAATCTTATCCGACCCTTCAACTTTTTTGAGGATACGTGACAGCATGTCTTCGGATCTTCCACCTTCCAAATCCTTGGCTTATAATCCTTTTGGGGAGGCACGTAATGATCCTTGTCACCGTCTTTCCAATTTGGATTGCGGTCTCTCCATTCACGATCTATATATTTCCATCATTCATCTCTTCCCCAACCTTGTTTCCACCTTGTCTTGGGTAGTTAGAGCGATAGCCACCACCTTTGTTAGCTAGAAAGTTCACCTCCTCGTTATACAGAGCTTCAAACTTGATTTCATCAAGACTAGTGCTCCCGACTCCCACAACATTGACACGACGACCACCAGACACTATGACGTTCTTCGATAGAATATCAAGTTGTGGAATAATTTTGTCCATATTTTGGTCTCTCTCGTTGTCATTTTCAATATGCTCCTTTGATAGTTGAAATCTGAAAAGAGAGACTTTATCCTCACGAGTGTACCACGCCTGTTGATGGTTGTCATGCCATCAAAAATTTGAGTTGCTATAGCCATATGGTTGCTACATCAGGCCTCCGGTTGAGAATCAGTCAGTGATACATTTGTTTATATAATCCAAACTCTGGTAAAAGTTCTGATGGAACATATTATCAAGAAGACCATGCGTTGGGCATTATAGCACCTGTGTTTTAAACTAGAGCCAGGTTTCATACAAATGCTCTCCATCCAAGTTCTTCAAGCTTTAGATGTTGTCCCATATAGTCATCATATTTGAGGGAGGTAAGAAAAGCACATTGAAAGCGGTACACAATTCCTCCAACGAGGAGATTGAGTTGTCTGGCAACTCAGCTAGCAATTTGCATGCCTTGCTCATTAATGAGAAAGGAAGAAGCATCAATCTAACTAATTCCTGAGATATATTTTTTAACGAGAATGGTCCAGATACATTACAACGTTTTCAAGGTGCTCGTGTGGGTCCTCATGAGCTAATCCACTGAAATGTCTTTTTACTTGCAAGAGTTGTAACATGGTGCTTGTTATGTGGAATAATGGATTTCCCTCTACTGGGGTAAACCGATGGCCCGAACACCTCATGAGATGCAAATTAGTGATTGTTGTGTTTTTTAGGCTCTTGGACATAGTTTGAGGGTTGTCGAAGATGCCTGCCCCCCATGATGGCCCACCTCCCCACCTGGCTCTTGTTATCGCCATTAAAACTCATGCTTCCTGAAATGTTTACAAAACTAACAAAACAAAACTAAAAAATAAATTAGTAATCACTACATGAAAAAGAACTAAAAACCTCTTAGTGAAAAATATGTGCTTACCAAAGTGAAAAATTCAAGAAAAGGGTAATAAAGCTAGTATAAATGTTGAAATATTTTAGCTGTAATATATGGTTTTTAAATAGGTTTAGAATTTTATATTCGAAAAAAACCAGAATTAATGAAGAACAGATTGCTAAGCTATAGTAAAAGTCCCATCAAATACATTAATGATTTAAAATACTAGCACTATGAAGAAGATGCGCTAAATTGTTAGACACTATATCAATTAGCATGCTATAAGTTTGAGGCATATCAGGGAAATTTGATAAGTGAATATTGCGATCAACTAAGTAGATTACGAATCAAAGTTAAATTTTACAGAGGAGACACTCTACTAACAAGACAAAGGTAAAAGTGGTTCACCTTCAATCTCAGATTTGGCAGACTCTGTATAAAAAGACCTATGTTATTCAATTTGAATTTTTCAACCTCTAGATAAAAATTATGATGTTGTTAGTTGATAGAAAGCTGCATTTGGACAACAAAATTTAATAGCATAGAGCCGTCTAACTTGGACATTCAGACACTTATCTAACGGTCAACTAGACAAAACAGCAAAACATCTCATCATAGATAATATAGGATAGCTCATTATAAAATAAAGACATTAAATATGTAATTGATGTTTTTTAAATGTTTTAGGATCGTATTTACTAGCAAAAATAAAGAAGAAAATGAAAATAGTTCATATTAGGTGGTTAATCATGGTAAACCCAAGTGTTTTTCAGACATGGATAGAAAATCTTAGTAGACTCTATTCAAGGTTTTCAAAAAACCCTTTTTTAAAATGGTTAATGATTTTACAGAGCTTTCGACTATGCTAGAGGATATTAGGGCCCAAAATTCTATTTTCTCAACCCTTAGACAAAACCCAAGATAAAACTCCACAAACAACATCCAAAAAGATACAAAACAAACGAATATTTGCGTGATCATTGCTCAGCCTCGACCGAAAGCATTCAGAAGGATAAATCTAAGAAATGAAGCCTCTAACACAAGGAATGCCGAAGCTCAGGGAAGACTCCAAAAGAATGGAAAGCAAAGGTAAGGGACTAAACAAAATGTACAAACTCATTACGAGTCTACAGGGTTTTCATCACAAATAAAATGGATATTGACGATGGGGGTGCATTCAACTGAATGCTAAGAAAATCCACTGCATCGGATGAAGGATACAGCAGTCCCGGTTCAAACGGTAGCCCGGTTTTTAAAGACTTCTCAAACCCGTTGGTGCTGGCTGTCACTTTGCCAAAGAACCACAAAAAGTGAAAAGGATGAAGGTTCATTTTCCAAAAGAAGGTTACTCTTTCATCAACCAGACCTCTTAGACAAAAAATTAAAAAATTCCAAAAAAATAAAGAGCTAGATCACTTAAACCAGACCGTAGAAAAATAACTAAACAACAAACAATAAAAAGATAAAACATATAAACCAAAAGACATATACAAAGCCCAAGGACAAGATTCTATTTCAAGCCCAAAATAATTCGGATAATATTTCAGATCAATGCCCAAATTTTGCTCCAAGACTCAAAATATGATGACTATGGTATGAGTTTTGATTCAATTGCATTACATAATTTTAGGAAACGGAAAAATAAAGAAGAACGCACCTTCCGCAAAAGAAAACCTCTCTCTCTCACACCACCCTTTTCCCTCACCCTTTTCCTTCCCCCCCATCCTCCCCACCCCTCTCCACCCCCTCCCCCTCCACCCCCCTTCCCTCCCCCCTACCCTTTTCCCCCCCTCTACCCTTCCGACACCCCCATCCACTCCGCTTGATCCCTCCCTCCAACACCCCCTTACCCACATACTTCCCCTCCCCCAATACCCCCCCCCCCCCCACCCCTCTCTTTACCCCACCCCCCACCCCTCCCCTATTCACCCCCGCTCCCATCCCTCTTCCCCATCCTCTCCCACGCCCCCTCCCCCCGCTTCCCCACACTCCTCCCACCCCACACCCGCCCCCCCCCCCCCCTCCCCCCCCTCCTCCTTCACACTTCCCCTCTCCTACGCACCACCTCCTTTCCCTTCCCATCCCCTCCCAAACACATCTCCTCTCCCCTCCCTCTCCCCCCTCTTCCTCCCCCCCATCACCTCTTTCCACTTCCCCCCTAACCCCCTACTCCCCCCCTTCACCTTCCTCCCCTTCCCCCCCCTCCCCTACCCTTACTCCCCCTTCCTTCCCCCCTCCTACTTTCCTTCCTCTCGCCACCGCCTCCTTCCCTTCGCCTTCCCTTCCTTCTTCTTCCTCGACCTCTTCCCTTCTCTTCCTTTACCCTTGCATCTTTTTATTTTTCTTCCTTTTTTTTTTATATATATATATATCTATATTCCAGATCGTAAGATGCATAGAATCAGCTATTTCTAATAGAGACCAATGAAGTTTTGAGGGTGGGGCTGCCGTATTAAAAGCAAGACCACATAAATAAAGTTTAAACAAGAAGAAAATATATGGGTCTTCACCAAAGTGAAAAAATTAAAAGAAAGGGTAATAAAGCTAGTTAGATGTTGAAATTTAAGTATACTAGCTTATTACCCTTTCTTTGAACGTTTCCACTTTGGTAAGGCACTATTTTTTCTTCTTGTTAGGAATATATTTTAGGCGGTCTGATTTATACTGCACCCCATCCCTCAAACTTTCAATCTGTCTCTATTATTAAATAGTTGATCAATGCCTATTTAAGATCACGGAATATTTTGATTCTTTCTTTTATTTTTTGTACTAATTTTATGTCTCAATATTAAAATTTCTTTATCCTTTTAGTTCATGTTCTTTTTAGAGTAAAATAGTCCTGCTATTTTCTTAAATCTTTAAAAAAAGGTCTTGCATAGAATTTTACCTAGAAATTATTTGTTAAATCTTTTAAATTTATTTAATTTATATGGCATATTAGAGCTTGTTTACTAGATTGGTTGTATGTGTTAAACGTTCCTTCTCCTAAAGTAATTCCTAAAAAGTTATATGTTTTTACATAATTCTATTTTCTGTTGCTAATTATTATCCATTATTAACAAATAGCCTAAAAATGTTGTAATGTCCTAAGTGTTCTTTTAGATCCCTTACTAAATACGTTAAAATATATCTACTATACTAGACAAAGTTTTTATATTCTCCAAATATTTGACCATTTTTCTTGGAAAAGTGGAGGTGAGTTTATAACCAATGGCATAACTAACCATCAAAAGGCCTACTTCCACAGGACAGGCTTAAAAGGTGTTCATTCTTATACTATTTGGATGCATTTTTATCTGCCAATTTCCGGACTTACAATCAAATGTCGCAAAGATTGGTTTTTTCCTTGAGATTTCTATTATTTAATTTTGTGTGTCTGGTAATTTATAACCGTCTTTCTAGTAATACATTAGTCTTTTGTAATTTAAAACCATTTAGCTTTCCCTAATATTTCACTATGATTTCTACCATTAAATGACTGCCAGATCTATTTGTTTTGAAGTAGATATCGTATCTCTCCTAGTTATATTTCTAATAGTTCTGTAATTTGTATTTAAAATCTTCTTGAGCTTGATTTGTAGGATTTTATGAGGTTGTTTTTTTATCATATTAGGGTTAGTATATCTACTTGCATACTATTTGATTCTTCTCAATGTTTTAAGGTTTTTTCTCCTTTATTTCTATTTGATCTAAAAATTTTTATATATTATACAAGATCTCGTTGGTTCTTTATTTGTCCTAGTTTGCTTGAATTCTGTCTTGAATTAATAATTATGTCCATTTCTATTAGAAACATAGTTTTGATTACAATATTTCATCTTCTTGATCTATTCTCTAGTATATTCTCATATAATGTATACATTCTGTTTTCGTACATTGTATGTTATTCACCATTTCTCACAAACATTTTTTTTTTGATGTCTATTTAGTATAATGTTATCAGTTAACCAGAAGTGATAAGTTAAGGTTTTTCAGAAAAAGAATAGCATCTTTTTGTTATGTAAGGTTCCTCCTGGGTGTTTATGTAGAAATTATAATCCGAACACAAAATCTTACTCGTATACTAAATCTCGTACCCATTCGTATCCATGTTTATAGGGCGCCGGTTTTTTATAAATTTTGGAAAAAAGTATTACAAACCTTAGTGTGCGTATCATATAGTATCTATATTAGGTTGTGTTCCATCCATTTGCATTTGCTGGCAAGTGGTTTTTCGAGATTTTATAATTCTGGAGGTACAATTTTTTATTTAAAAGACTTTTGGTGCACCTGAAATATTATTAATGCTAAAGTCTCTATTTCATATTTTCCAATTTTGAAAGTTTTGCTAATATTTTAACCAGTATTTATTTTTTATCTCAATTACATATTAACACAAGTTTAGATCTTCATTCATTAATTATTTGATTATTCTAGTGTAGTTATTGTTCAAACATTTTCATTTCTAATCGTTACTATTCTTTCTTCTAATTCTGAACTTGTGCTTCTAATATAATATTTTAAATTTATTAGAGGTCATGTAGGTTACCTCTTTCTGTTTCTGAGTTGTTACTCCTAATTGTGTTTCTATACAAATTATTACATCTTCTATAAAGCATGTTTACATTTAGCTGTTCTTTTAGATTTACTTGGATACCATTATCCACCAATACATGGATGCTGCTAATCCTGTATCCCTTTCAAAAATTATGTTCACATTCTATTAATTAATCAAATTTAATTTTTAAGTCATCTATATTTAAATTTTCTGTTCCTATGTCATTAATTAATTCTTCCCTTATGATTGGAAGAATCTTCTTCTTTGTTATTCCAATCTTTATCAATACTTACTATAGAGTAGATGCTTTCATTATCTGACATTATATTCATCTACATTAATAATGCTCGTTAAATTTTCTACTATTGAGCATTTCTAATTTTAGCATTATACTCTCTTTAGGACTAAGCATTTGCTAGATGTTCTATACGTCCACAGTCAAACATTTCTCACTTTATTTTATAATTCTGTCTGTTCTATATTTTCTAACTGTTGTCTCTATTTAAATTATGGTGGTTTCCTGCTGAAGATTTGGCTAAAGAAATATCATTTATGTATCTCTTAGTGTTTTGGGGTTATATCTTTCTTTTATACTTTTCTTTTGATAGTGATTTTTATCATAATTTTGGGTCTGATATCTTATGTCTTTACAGAAATCTTTCATTTCTACTTTAATGTTTTGTATTGTAAATTAGTACATTTTTATGTAATATTTCCATTATCATGTTGTATCCTATGTCCTATGACCCATTTTTGCTTGTGGATTTTGTGCTAACCCCTTCTCTTTTAATCCATTCTTTCTTCTCTATTTCTATTCCCCTAAAAGCTCCTCGGTAGTTGTAAATAATTTTACCTAAATCTTGGGTCAAAGGCATTTCCACTAATTGTACAATAATAAGAAATAATCATTTAAAAATTTCTTTTATATAAAAACCAATACCTTATACTAATTGTTCTAGTTTTATTACTGCATTGCGTGTAAGGCTATAAACCTACTATTTGGGTTTTCTCCTGTTATTAATGTATGTATTTTATTTGTTAAAATTATAGGGGTTGGTCCTAATAATACTACAATACTGAAATTCTGATGGGAATTCTACTTTATTAAGTTCCCATAGAGGAGCGTTTGGTTGTTTTTTTGGTGGTAATGGTTGCTGTCGATATGTCCGGGAGCTGGGGTTTTGTGCTGTGGGAGTATCATACGGCTATTCCTACGGCCTATACATTGTTTTTTCAGCATCAGTTTCTGTGTAATTTTTTATAAAAATTGCTTACTACTATTCCTGTCCATAAGACTCTTACTGAATTTCATCTTTGTGGTCATGTGCCGCCTAGTTTAAAAAATTTCCTTTCCTTCCTCTTTGGGAGTATTATGGTTCTTCTATAGGCATTCTTTTTCACATAGGTGTAACTTCTGTTATTGGAGTATCTCGTGTCTAATATACTCATCTACTGGTACATTTTTCCTGTGCTATTTATCTGCAGTATATCTGGTTCATTCTGTTCTTTGGAATGGATTCATACTAGAAACTTGTTGTTCCATAATTCTTCTTTGGACTTACGCTATTAGAATTCTAACACTCAGTATGTGTACATTATCATTATCTTGTATTTCCCGGGTTCCATTATATTATTACCTTTTTCTAATTTATCTTGTAAACTCTTTTTAATATAATCTTTACTATTGTTTCTTTGTCGCCAATTTTAAAATGGAGATCTATTGTTCCAAAATTTTAAGTCTTTTAAGTTAACTCCATTTGCCATTGTGAATTCAACTCCCACCGCTATTGCCCTTATTGTCCTCTTCTACCTCTATTCCACTAATTAGCAGTTTTTATACCGTCCAAAATTCTACTTGCCAAAATCTTCTTCTAATATATTTTATATTCATTCCTCGAAAGGCCATTTCTTCTACAAACACTTTTTTCTCGAAGTCTTTTTGAGCTGCGAATGGTAATCTGTAAATTAATTGAAGGTTTCCTCCTTTAGAATTGTATATATTAAATGAGCAATGGTAATTAATGCTGTCTTCGCCAGCCCGCCACTTTCACCACCTCCAAAATCTCCTAATTTCCATTCGAATTCGGCATTATTATTTTCAGGATTTATTTTTGCCATAGGTTTTTTATTAATGTATCCCTTTATTTCCCATTATTCTACTATGTCTTTTATTTTTGTAGTTTAAATATAGTGTTCTATTATCTGTATTTTTCATAAAAATCACACACATTAATAAATTCTTTCCACTCTATGCAGTTCTTCAAATCCTAGTTTTAGTTTGTATTCCTATACGATTTTGGGTTCCAACATTCATTTAAATTAATCCTTAAAATCGGATATGTAGAAACATTTCTCCATATTATCATATCTTACCTCTGTTAAGAATTGGGAGAATTTTTTCTTTTTTACGTTAAATAATACTGTCGCTACGACCGTAATAAATCGTTTCTTTTCTACTTTTCGTGCACCACCCGTGTCGACGATTGATTGACAAATTATTTTTGTCTCACAAGATTTTTAGTGACGAAATATGATTAATAAATGATGAAATTATTTGTTGTAGTATATGTGAGTTCATTTCAAGTTTGAGTCCCAGATATCCTAATTAAGAATAAGTGATTACAAAAAGAAAGATAAAATTAACAAGACATTTGGATAATTGAGAGAAAAATTTATATTAGTGAAAATTATAATTTCTTTAGATGAACAATCAATCGAGGTAATTATGAATTTTAGTTGGATCCCTATTTATTAGTTGGGTTACATTATAATAAATTGGGGTCGATTTAAAATAACTCAATAGGAAGATATCATGAAATTAATTGTTTTTTCAATATTATTTTCAAGTATATAAAGTCAAAATATGAATAATGAGTGGTTTTATAGAAAAATAGTATTTTTAAAAATATCATTTTTATTATTTTTTTAGAACAATTTAAATTTGGACCAATCAAGTTAAATAATTTAATAAATAAATATTAACAATTCATACTTCAGGGATGCTATAAAGGATAATAGCCAAATGGTAAAGAAATTAACATCGAGTATTTTTTTAGCGAAAAACGGGCAGTTAAGAGAGGTATTTTGGGGCCTCAAAAGGTAGCATAGATAAAAGGTAGATGGAGGATAATTTTGTACCGATTCAAATACTTGAGGAGAATTTTAGACCCTTCTCTGAGAAAAGAGATTTAAAAAATTATTGGGTGTAGTAGTGTAACGAAATATTCCCATCTTTATAGAAAATCCATTGGGGGGAAATTTGGATTAGAAAACTTTTTGGTAGTAACTCAAAAATTCCTAACCTAGTTCAGATGTTCGATGAAATTAGAGTCATACGAGTCTACAGAAATCTGGTAACAAATGAGCGATCTAATTATGAATTTGATTTCATAAGTGGAAAGATAAGACGTTAAGGAACCCATATAACTTTACGCAATCGAATTCGGGCGAGTAAAACTCTCGAAACTCATTTTACCAAGAACAAATAGTTTCTGAGTGTCATGGGCTGAAGGTGTGTTGTCAAATGAGGGTTTAAAACTCTTAAATCGACTCTCTGTATCGTGCAAGCCGACAACACAAATTATTCCTGCCATAGGGGGGTTATTATGGAGGGATGGGGCCGCCATAGCGGGCCAGTCGTTACTTAACTCGATAATAAATCCTCAAAACGTCATCATTTTGAAATTTTTGTTTTTGAAATCTAAAAGACAACCACATGCAATTTCTTGACAGTATTCCTCGAAATTTGGGGCTAGAGGTAAGGTTTTCACTCCCCTAATCTATTTTTGATCTATAGATCATAGAATCTTGGTTATTTATTGTTGTGGGGGAGGGGGTTGACCTGTTGTAGATGGTGAGAAAAATCATAGTTGCACCTTAGGAGAATAGGTTTGGCCTAAGGTTGATAATGTTGATTGAACATGGGATACTAGGCCTCATTTATTGATCCTTGCATTAAATTAATTGTTTGTAGACAAACAAGTAGAAAGAATCTGGGAATGGAAGAAGAAAACATCTTATGAGGATTCAAGCTTGTTTTAAAGGTAGGTGATGGTTTGATTTCATGTTTGATTTAATGTATGTGATTATTTGTTTTAGTGTAATGCATGTATGTATGTGAATGTTGCCCTATTTATAATCAAATGCAAATGGGTGTAAACAAATTATTGCATGTCATAAATCAACACTTCATCATTGTGAGAATGTACATTATGATTGTGATTGTGGCTTGTTTGATGAATCGATTGTTACGTTCAAACACACTAACTTAGATCGAGGTGTCATGTTCTGGTGCATATATGAGATGGGGTGTCACGTATGGCACAGTAATTGAAATTGGATACCACATTTCGGTACACTAACAGTTTCGGTGTGGTTCCATGAGAGGACCATTAACTTCTCCCATATCGTGTAATTACTTTAAATTGAAAATGCGGAATGGTAAATTTCTCCAGAATGATAATTGATATTTTTTAAGTTCGGTATATTTGTGTTTGCTTGTTATGACTGCTTTCTTATGTTTCATAATGGGGAATAGTCGTGTTGATACCTACCATACATGTGTTGGGTTCTGATCTGCACTTTCACTCTTTCTTTGTTGAGGTTTATAGGGATATTTATGGTGGCTACGAAGACCCGTTTAAGAGATCAATGGTCGAGATTGAATTCAAGGGTGAGCCTATTCTTTCAGGCTACCATGAGTTCTCGTTATGTTTCGTACATTTCTATTGGGACTTAGACTAGTACTTAGATATTCTTATGTTTAGTTTGGGGTTGCATCCACTTTCTTAGACTTGTCGTTAGTAGGTGTTTGGTACATTAACTTTCAGGTTTTAAGTATTATTTTTGCATTTCTTTTTTAGAATTTTGTAGTTTATGGGAACTCTCTATTTATTTATTTTTTGTACATTTAAATCTTCTTCCGTATCTTTAAATGCTTTTGTTTTTGTTAACTTGGTTAGTTAGGTTGTAGTAACGGTTTTTCCATCGGAGGGGTTAGGGTGGGTGTCAATCACAATGATCTGGGTCGTGAAAAAGTTGGTATCAAATCCCTAGGTTTTTTCATCTTGATGCACCAAAAAGAATCTAGTAGAGCTTGCAGAACGGTACAAAGATGTGTGTACTTTTATTCAAGAGGCTATAGGATATTAGGAAATCTCTTTGTTTTTTTTTGTTTCCTTTCGTGCTATAACTTGATTCCAATTGGTATTTGATGATCCAAATTGGTATCTAATCTCCTTCACTCTTCTATCTATGGATGGTTAACGCTAGGTTCAAACACATCAGGCTCGTACCTCCCGTCAATGCAATTGCTGAGGAATCCGCAACAAGAGGTCACAATCGAGGCAACGGTAGAGAAAGAGAAATGTATAGAGGTCGAGAAAGGGTACTACCTACTAGGGATGGAGCAATAGTTGAGAATGCTCCCAGAAATGAGGTTCCTCATGCACATCATGAAGAGACAGATGAGAATTTAGAGGTTGAAAATGAGGAAGATGTTGGACAAGAGAAAGAGGTGTATGTTGACACTATAGGTATTCCTCCTTAGATCTAGTGTTAGATCAACAGATTATGTCTTTTTTGAAGGTATTAATTGGTCCTGGAGTTCGTCTCGCATTGCAAGCAACTCAAACTCTATTGTTATTACTCCCTCCAAGGTGGGTGGAACTGTAGGTACTGATGCTTTATTCCATCCTTTATTGGGTCCCGTAATGACTGGTAATGAGCATAATGAGATGTTGACTAAGTTATTGAAATTGAAATTGTTTGTATTCCATGGTTCCGAGAGTGAGAACACTTATGAGTTAATTCTAGATTGTTATGAAAGGTTTCACAAGATGGGAATCGTCCATCAGCATGGAGTAGAGTTTATAACTTTTCAGCTTTAAGGTGAGGCTAAGAAGTGGTGGAGAGCTTATGTGGAATGTAGATCATCAGCTTTACCCCCACTTACTTGAATCCAGTTTCATGCTCTATTTATGTAAAAGTATGTGCCCCGGACTTTAAGAGATCATAAGAAGGATGAGTTCATGATTTGGAGAAAGATGGCATGTTTGTGGCTGCTTATGAGGATAAGTTCCACGCTTTGTCTAGATATGCTACACAATTGGTGACTACTGAGGAAGAGAGGACTAAATTCTAAGTTGCATGTATTTTCTATTCATATGACCTTCGCAGGAAAAAGCTTCAATAAGGTGACAAATTTTGTGAAAAAGGTAGAAGGAGTTAGGCATGATGTGAAGGCTAAGGCGTTGGATAAGCAATGTAAGAGCACAAGTAACTTTCATGATTTCTACTCCAAAGGTTTAGGGAGGCCGACACTTGCAGCTCGACCAATTCAGTCTGTTATGCCTGCTTCTACAGTTAATTACTCAGGGAATCCACCTTAGAATTTGATTCTGGATAGCTGTGGAGCCTCACATTCAACGGGAAGCATGTCATATTTTGATCGCACTTATTATAACTGTGGATAACCTAAGCATATAAAGAGTGATTGTCGCCACCCGCGCATGTTGGATTCTGTGCAACAACAGACTAAAGAAATGGTACCTCAAGCAATGGTAATATTGATCAAGTACGTCCACAAGGTGGGAGAGAATCAAATTAGTGTGGTCGTGGAGGTTGGGAAAATGGTAATGAATAAAGAGGTACGGTGCATCCTGACAGGGAAGTCGACCATCAAGAAGAGAGGGCTCCGTGTTACGCCTTTCCGGGCAAGCGAGGTAGAGTCTTCTAATGCAATGATCATAGGTATTATTCTTGTATGTGACTAAATGACTAATATGTTATTTGATCCCGGTACTACTTATTCTTATGTGTCTGTGCGATTTGCCTCAAAATTTGATATGATTTGTGATATACTTAACGCCCACATCCATGTTTCTATCCCCCATTGGAGAGTCTGTCATAGTCACCCATGTCTATCATGTTTTCCCTATCATGTTTATGGGTTATCAAACTTGGATTGATTTTCTAATTTTGGATATGATTGGTTTTGATATAATCTTAGACATGACTTGGTTTTGTCCCTATTATATGTAGAAATTCATGTAGAAATCTCACATCTAGGATTAGAGAAGTCAATGATTGTATTGATTGTATTGATGGTATTGATAATGTTATGTACATACTCCTTTTTAGGGAGAGAATTGTAGAGTCCTAAGTTAACTATACTTGGAGTCCTGCTACAATGCATATTACTACTATAATAATAATAATACAATTAGAAATAATCTAATCCTAGTTGTACTATAATCCTAGTCATAATATAATTCTAGACGAAATATAATCATAATTTACATAAGTAGTTTAATCCTGGTGCGACTCTAATTCTTCAGTAGTGTTGTAAACTCGCTAGTCAGCTTCGTTGGACTTATTCCTTTGACATGTTCCGACTGTCAACTTCCTTCTTCATCAACATTTGTTGCGGACATGTCAATCATCTTCGTTGGACATGTTCCCTTGGCATGTTCCAATCGTCAACTTTCTTATTCTTCAACACTTCCCTCAAGCTAATGAGTTGAGGAACGGCTAACTCTAACTTGCTTTGAATAACAGCAAAAAAAAACTTTGAATACCCAACAAAAACTTATTGTTCCACATGCTCGATAGTTTGATGTGTCTTCTTCTTCCACTACCTTTTGAATAGATAATACCACTGTTATGATTAGTTTTTTTGGTACCTATCTGTCTCTCCGTATATCAAAGGGATTAGGGTGTGAGCATCAACCAAAATGATTAAGGGTGAAGGAAATAGGGTGTCATTACTATTGAAAAAGTCATGTATTTGAGATCTCAAATTCTAGCAAAATTAAATTATTTTTGATTGATTGAATATAAAACTTACTTTTTTAGAAAGAATTGCCACAATCCTTGGAGTTGAGACAACACAATTAGGTGCATGCTTTCTTCGGTCAAGGTGGTGCTTGCGATATCAACTTTATTAGCAACACAATTCTTTCTCTGTCAATCGTAATGGTTGCTACTATTTTGCCCTCTTCTTAACGTTACAGCGTTGTAGCAATAGTCCAGTGGAACAGGTACTTTTACTTGGTCATTCAATGTCATATAAACAATAGGGATATGGTGTCCTCGTTATGAGGTGTTTGTTGGCTAAGTTTAATGGAAGCAAGAGACAAGAGTTAGTGGAAGTAAGTAAGGAAGGAGGTCGATATATTTTTGTTAGAAGTGGTCATTGCAACGGGTTGTGTTTTTTTTTTTCCTGACATACTTATATTCTTACTTGTTTCCCCTATACGTTCTGTTTTCTATGTCACCCCCAAGCGTGGTCTTGTTTCCTTCTTCCGCATCCTCACGCTGTTTTATTATTCCCCCCCCTGCTTGTCCTGCGCTTTCTTTCTCTTTCAGTGCCCCCGCCCCATCCCCACTGCGCTTTTTTTCTCAATTCCGGTTCCCTTCCCTGGATAACCCCCCACACCTTTTCTTTTTGATCAATAGTCAGAGCGCCCAAAAACTTAAGCTTGGGGATACCATGTTGAATATGGTCTTAGACTTACTAAACACCTAAAATCTAGCTAAAATTGAGGAGGATTAGCAAGCCTTATAAGGAGGCAGCCCATCTCATAACTACTGATGTGGACCTTGTTGTCATTCTTTAACACCCCCCACCTCACATACGAGCATTGCTTAGCATTTTGGGAGGGGCATTTTAGTTGGGCCCCAACATCGAGTGAGACCGGCCCTTCTCTAAATATAAGCTTCATTGGACATGTCCGAATCGTCAGCTTTCTTGTTCTTCAACATTATGATGTGTTAAATTGTGATACGAAATTTGTGACTCTAGAGATTCCCGGTAGGAAAAAATTAGAGTGGGAAGGGGTGTACAAACCTAAGTCAGCTAAGGTCATATCTTTTTTTACGAGATTCGACTTTGACCTATTTATCCTTTTTAGTTATTCTCAAATTATCTTTGAAATAGATATAATTCAAAGTAAAATCATAAATATGAGCAATTAACTTTCTTAAATTTATAACCTAAAATATAAATCAAAAACAAAAATGAAAGAAATTTTCATTAACTCTCTTAAATATTGAACAAATAAAAACATTGAAAAATGCTCCAAAATTCAATTATTATGAATTAGTGGAAATAAGAAACTTTTTTTACTCTCTACAATTTTGTTTACATTTTTAACATTAATTAATTATAAGAATAAAATGAAAAAAATTATACCTTAACTTTATAAATTGGCAAGTGTTATAAAATCAAGCTCATAAGAATATAATCATAAAAAGAAGAAGTCAAGAAAAGTAGATTAAAGAAGATGAATTTTCTTCTTATTCAAGTATGTGTAATTCTTATATGGATATCATACAATAGTGAATGAACAACCCTATTTATAGGTTGAGACATCACTCAAAAAGTCACCATTGAAGTATATAAAACAGATACATTCTTATCAAAAAGATTTCTTTTTTTTTTTTGTTCATGCACCTATGTGAATATGCGATAGTTGTTTCTGTACTACACTTTATGGATATCCATCAGTACTGGATTTATCACACTCCCATTTGGATGTCCCATAGATAGTGATGTCTCGCTTTATAAAACCTTACTAGAAAATATCCTGATGGAAAACAATTATAGCCCTCCCATGAAGGAAAAAGAGTATACACATATCTTTTGATACGCCATTATTTGTTGCCCCCTATTAAAACCTTGCCAAAAAAATCAGTGGGACAAAACCCCAGTCAAGGCGAAAAAAGAGGTAGCAACGCACGTATAGACTTTCCCTGTTATCCTAAAAATCACTTATTTTTGTAGATGATTGGCTCCCATCTTCGTTACATTGTATTGGTTATGTTCCTTTTCAAAGAAAAACCAAAATTTCCTGGATATGATGTGTTCATGTTATCTGCAACCCAAAACGCACGCTCTCATTACACTGTCGGACTGGCCTCATGGAGGGATTTTATTTATGACATAGGAACATTTGAACTTCATGATCGAACCAGCGATAGTATTGATTGACCTTCCCCCCCTACATTGACCAAACAAATAGCGAATTTGAGATTGTGTTTTATGCAAATCAGATAAATTTCTACATCTGATTAACCAATACAGCTTTGACTTGAATTCTTCCAGATAGAATGAACCATGTCTATGCGCTTTAAAGATATTCAATATATATTAACACTATTTCAATGTTCCTTTGGACTGGGGCAGACAGAGAACCGAATCTTGAAGTTTATTTAATGCCAAAACAGATATCTGCGTTTGACTCTTCTAATAAGATGCATTAGTACCCTGATTGCACTAAGTTATGGAGTTTCATCATCAAGAAGCTCTTCATCCTTCTCTAGAGATCAAATGAATTATCATTTATTTCAAGTGATCTCATAAGCATTGGAGTACTCAATGACTGTGAATAATCCATTTAAAATTGTATCAACATTTTTCTGTGTATGTGCACTGTTAGACAAATATTTAATTTGTCAAATTATCAATTCATAGTTTTGTCTTACTAAAATCTTTTCATAAAAATATAAGGACAATTAGGGTCATTGTTTTTGTAACCTTTTCTTCCTTGATTATTTCAATCCATATAAAGATTCTTGAAGCTTTATTGAAAAAAAAATTCAAACTTTTAATTGCTTCAGACACCTCGATTGCTTCAAGGATTTTCATATAACCTTCATTTTCTAGCTAGACATGATAATGAGTATTACGCATTCAAGTTTTCATATGTTGCACAAGCCAAAACACAAACTTTATTGGATCCAACATAGGAGGAAAACCGCTCCAATAATGTCAAAATTTTGCGGGACAAACAATTATGCTCCAAGCACATGTGGTACTTGATATCTTACAGGTCCAAACCATCGCATAATAATTTATATGTAACCCACTGAAATTATACCTGATTTATGGACTATAGTCCAAAATGTACTTTTCTAAGTGAAGTGAAACAAAAATATTTACTTGAATTTTCATTTTTACTGGCCAATCATTTATCGTCCACATCACTCTATGACAGATTTGAATTCAAGATATCTCCACATTTATATCATGAGAGCTACCTTCATATCAAAGATAACCGTCGACGGGTATTTGATATTCATTCAACAGGCATATACTTATCGAGATATTTCATTTTTTAGGTACCTGCACCTTTTCTGAGCTTTTATGAAGTGTTAGTCAATGGGCTCCTTTATATTCACTTTCCTTCATTATAATCACCATATTGATATTTTTGACTCCTTCTTCTTCAAGAATTTTATATTTGGAAACGATTGGTCTATTAAACTTCCGGCGTATCTAAGACTCTGTCCTTAAAATTCAAATTGTGACCATTGCATCTAATTATATCAGCAGGGTCAGTCATTCATTGGACAAGTGATTGGCAATACATTATGCAAATGAATTATCCCTGAAATTTAGTCACAATTTGTTAACGAGAATATAGATAATTCATAATAACCACACAACATACATTTTAGCTGTTCAAAATCAACTCTTCCCCCTAATGTACGAAAATCTAATCCTCCCAACCTTATTGAATTCATCGTGGTGCATCGTGGGTGATTAACATTATTACCGCACAATTCAATATTTAATCGAAAATTATATGGTTCCTGACTAACTGAACCAATTGTTACATGGGGAACCCTTGTCGGCTTGATGCATTACATGTGTGTACATGTAAATCAAATTATCTCTACCAAATCTGTATTTGAGAGTTTGTCCCGTATACCCATGATTTAGCTAACTTGGAAAGAAGCCATACAATTTCTGCCAACCAACCACTCATTATCATATAAGTAATAGTTGATTATGCTCTTAATTTTAACAGTTGAGTAAACAAACCTTCCAAACACCAATTTGTAAGTTGACCCCAAAGCACATGTATCATCGCATAGATGGATCTATCCTATAGTTGCAAATGATCCACATGCCAGGTGCATGGACCCATCTTTCACTTTTTTATATGTTCCACCTACTTCCGGGGATTGCGCTTCCACCTTACGCTCGTACATGATCATTTATCAAGAGAAACAAGCAACACAAGAGAATTCTTGGGAAGAATATTATTTCTTCGTCATATAATCCGCAATGATTCTCAATGAATTTGCCTCACATTTAAACCAGGAAGGGTCAACCGGTATGCCAACTAATTTATTCAGTACACTTATAGTTAATTTTGCATGTGAGTCCCATCAGCATGCCCACATTTGTGTGCCAACAAACAAGAGGAAAAAAATGGGTTATATTTTACATAAATTTTATACCCGTTCGTTGTAGTATATTAAAGATATTAATATTTTTTCATAATTTTATAGTCTCAATATTTCTTTTTCAATTGATCTGAAATTAAAAAGTTTCATTTGAGACTTACTAGAACTCCAATTATCCTCTCGTAATAATACAACTTCATTGAGAGCTTGTAATATTTTGCGTACTATCACATATTCTATGGACACCATATTTGGTGAACATATCTCAAGGAGAAATTATATTATATTGTCATGAGTCAAAAATTTATTACGAGCCAAGACATGTTCTTGTTTACTTTGTTCGTAAACAAACCCAATGACAAATTGGTACTGCTCACACCAATAATGACCACACCCTTTAGACAAGAAATATTTTTTTTGTATTTTGGTAGTTCCTACACAAAACATCCCATAATATTCATGAAGATACACTACTACGAACATTGACCCTTCAATGTCAAATAAAATTTATTTATTGTTCTCCAAACCTCGTAAGAGGGAGTTGTGACATATATTCCAACAATACATGAATCCTATCTTATTCATATTTGTCCTTCACATTTTTCCATATTCACTGTCAAGAATAGGCAAACATTCACATGATTATTACACGTCAAAATCTTTATGAGTTGAAGATAAGATAATCCATTATACATGTCATACCTTTATATTTGACTATTAACATGATTCCAAGTCAACAATCACTTGCAAAATAAAAGTGACACAAACCAATTGATAGTATAGTGAGGTGGAGGGAGATGGAGAAAAAGTTAAAAAAAAAACTTTATCTTCTTCCAAAAAATGAGCTAGCAAACAAACAACCAAAAAAAGCCCGTAAAAAAAATCTACATCCCTCTTAAAACATTACTCCAAACACTCAAAACAAAAAAATTAATCAAAACAAAAATAATAAAAAAACTCTCCAATAATAAACAGTCTTACTCTCAAACTAACAATATTTATCAAGAAATCTATTTCGAGATGAGATTATGGAAAATAAAAAAAAATCCAACGTTAAAAATTGGAAATAAAATAAACACAATAAGTAAAAAGATAACAAAATCAAAAAATATTCAAAAAAATTAATAAAATAAAAAAATCAAAAAATACCGAAAAAAAAAATGAGAATAAAAAACATAAAATGAGAAAAAATAAGAAAAAAAACACAAAAAACAATAAAAAGAAAATATAAAAATTAATAGACACAGAAACAAAAAAAAAAATAAGATTTTACCAAAGAATAAAAAAATCTCAAAATTAGAAGAAACAAAAAAGAAAAAATTCATTTCTACCCTTAAGAAAATGAACAAAAAAAAAGAGAAAAAAAAGAAAACAACAAACAAAAAATTTAAAAAATTAAAAAAAAAAAAAAAAAAAAACAAAATTAAAAAACAATTGTCACAAAAAAAGAAAAAAAACAAGAAAGATAAAAAAAGAACCAACACCTAAAAGAAACCTTTTCGAACCGAGATCACCTAAACTACCCCCAGAACCTCATATTTCTCTTTATTCCAGAGTTCTTCTTTATTCTCACATTTACACTACAAACAAAAAGTGATCTACAAAAAACCAATAAACCAATAATTAAAACTTCATACAATATATACAATAATATCAAATCATTCCAATTCACAACTCAACACATAAAAACACCACAAATAACCAGACCGTCAAATAAAAACAACCAAAATAAAATCCACGTCCTACAGCACACTCTTAACAAAACTTAACGTAAATATATAAAAGTATATTTTCTCAAATGCAAGAATTATGAACCAACGCTAAACACATCTAATCTCTCAAGAAATAGAATCAATAACAAGGAAAACAAAACAATACAACCTTAAATAACTGTAAAAAACAAAACACAATAAACCTTAAAAAAATCCCAGTGTCTTTTCTCTCCCTCGCAATTCTCACTTTAGTACATTGACCTCGATTTATCGAACACAAAAAAAAAGAAATATTCACAAATTTTCTCCAAAAACAGATCCAACCTCAAACATTATCTAAAGATTCTTTAACCAGGGACTAATACCAAAAGAATTCACCAACATCCTAAAACCTCTACTAAACTAATAATCTTTAACTTAACAAAACTCTAAACCATAAAAATCACCAACTCTCTTCTCCCTTATTAACAATAACACCATTTTATTTCACAAACTCCCACCGAAACAACGCCATACAAATAAACAACAACATACCCTAAAGCTTACAAAAATAATCAAATCACACACTACATAACCTATAGTTGAGAAAAACACAAACCAAAAAAACCTAAAGGAAATCTCATTCCATTAACTACATCAAGTCAACTAATTCTATGCTAACACCCCTTCCCACTTAACATCACAAAAAAATTAAACAAAACATTAATAAAAGATCAACAACATAACCAACTTCAATCCCAAAAAAATAAAACAAAAAATACTTCTTCAAACTACCACACTAACAAAATTAAATTACCATCAATATTCTCCAGAACTAAATGTCTTAAAAACAAAATAAATCAAAAACAAAGAAAACAAAAAAGTCACAACAAAAGAAGAACAAAAATAAAAAAATAAAAAAAAAAACAATACAATTTACAAAAAAAAAAAAAAACTAAGAAGCCATGCTCTCATAAAAAAAAAAAAACCACATAAAAAACCTAAAATACAACTATCCTTAAAAAAATAAAAAACAAAAAAAAAAACAACAAAAAAAAAAAAAAAAAAAAAAAAAAAAAAAAACACAAAAAAAAAAAAAAATAAACCCCACAAATTAAAAAAAAAAAAAAAAAAAAAAAAAAAAACATAAAAAAACTGTCAAATATTGGGTTGACAACATTCACACGTTCCAATGACCTTTTCATACCCATTTGATAATAAAATTGTCTTCACAATTTGAAGGATTTGAAGAACACATAGGTTCTTCCTTTAATGATTCACTACACAATGTGACTATTAGAATTTCGTCCCTCCACGCCATTATTCACGCCATCATTATTGCATCATTTCAGAATAATTATTCGCTGCTACCACATCATATGATTGAATGGACAAGTAAAACGGCGGATTTCAAAGTTATCACATGTTGCTATCATATTTCTTTGCAAGAATGGAGCAAATTCAATAGGACGAATTTCAAGGATTTTCATCAAAGTCTTAGTACATTATATAATCACTATGATGCATTGACTAAATCACGTCTCTATCACCCATTATAAGGCGTATTAGGCCAAATTACTATAGGACTTGACCACAATCCTTATCATAATGGTGCCTCAAAAACTCAAAATTGATGTCTTACTCTCTGGTGAGATAGAACTGCATTTTGTCGTCTTATTCCTCAAATATTTTTCGTTATGTGCCTCTGGACTGAACATGATGCTTACCCATTTGGTGACGATGAATGAGACTTGAACTCCAGTCTTACCACTTTAATGTTCTAAAACATACATAAGTTCCTCATAATTAAACTAAGAAAATCAACATAATTACTTCTGTATCCTTCTGTTCTTTCTGAAAACGAAGAACTATTAGTATAACAATAAACTAATGTATAAATTGTTAAAGTAAAACAATCAATTATATTTGACCTTTTCATATAACCATATATACCTAAATAAATTATAAGTAGAAGAGTAACTTTTGAAAAAAATAAATGTGTAACAAGAAAAATATAAATAGAACTTATTCCTGCTCACACGTGTTTCAAACACACACCTTTGTGAAATGCTACAAACTTTTAGAGCATATTCGTGCTGATAGCTTTAGAAATCACGCTAATAAGACTAAATCATAAAGAGAAGAAGGCAAGAGAAGTTAGATAGAAGAAGAGAATGTTATTCTTGTTCAAGTATGTTGTTGTGTCTCATAGATATATAGTTGAGAAATCACTCGAAAGTCATCACTATTAAGGTATCATCATAAACAGATATATTCTTATCCCAAAAAAAACTTCAAAAAATCTAGTGAATATGAATAGTTATTCATATACTAACTTTATAGACTATCCACTCATACAATAAATTTATAACAGTAAGTAATTTAAAACGACTATTTTAGTAATGTTAACTTTGACATAACTATCCTCAACTAGTTTAGTAGTAATGTGGACAGAATAGCAGGGAGTAAATGCTAATTTGAAAAGTTATGTTACAAGTTTGGATTACCGTTGACTCTTTCATATACAGTTGTGTATATTACCTACTTTTATGATTACAACTACTCTATATATTTCATATTAAATGAATTTTGGGTATTTTCTATTATTCAAAATTGAATTATTCAAAATTTGAAATGGATATTTGCTTCTTCTTTTTTTATATTGATCATTTTCTTTAATAAAATTTGATATTTTCTTGGAAATAAGTACTACTATTTATATTTTATATTATATTTATAATTTCACAAAAAACAATACTGAAAAATATAATTTAAATTTATCTTAAATAATTATCTTAATAATTATACATTATCTCATAAATTTAATTAATATAAAATAGAAAAAGTATATAAATATCTATATAAAAGGAAATTAATAAAAAATTAGGAAAATATTGTGGGTGAGTTTGTTGTTTCCCATGATAGGCACAGGGTTTAAATAAATAGAAATAGTTCGAAATGTCAAGGGTTGCGGCTAAGTGTGCTTACCCTATGTATTTAACTACTTAGGGTTCTCGTTCATTTGTTTTAAACTTATTTTTTTTTAGTCAAATCAAAAAATATTATTCCTTGTAAAATTAATAAGTTTTTACGCCCTATAGCTTTATTTATTTGTAATAAATAAAGTATAATTAACATAAATTTTTATTATTTATTTTTAAAATGTATAGCTTAAAAGTGCTTATTTTTTTTAAAACTTCGTTTCGACCCAAAGTAGCACACATAAAATATTGGAGGAGGAAATAGTATTTCTTATAGGGGGTGACTAAGTAAATATACGTGGAGGTGTTTTACCTTTGGGACCACTTGATTGGGCTTCTGTATGAGCCACGAGTCCTACAAATATTGGAGCCGCCAAGTCAAATTGGTATAAATAAAATAATAATAAAGCAAAGTTTTTGTAGTTTTATACATTTCTCCTAAAAATACATAATATTCCATCACGTTTTCATTTATCCATCCCACGTGTGACTCAATTTTTCTATTCAACTTTTTCACCTCTTCCACTCACTTATCTATAACTGACACACGCACACAAAAGAGCTTATGTTCTGTTGACTTAATATAACACACAAATATAATAAATAAATAAAAGTAAAAAAATTATTGATTTAGGTTAAAATATGGATATTTCACTCTCTTTATAGAAATTTAAGCTTTCTACAGTATAATCTATGCTGCTTCATCAATAATATTCTTGACTTGTCCTTCAGGATTTGATAATTCAAAAATATCGTACAACACAAATAACTTCACATTAATTAAAAAGTCTAAAGAATATATAAGAAAATCTTCATCCAAGTGATTAATAAATAATTACTCTATTATGTATAATAAATGTTGAAGACTTAAAATATTATTTTTTATCACGATTCTCTTTCACATCACTGAGTTAATTATATATAAAATATAACACTTAATGTAATACACTCTCCGTTTAAGAAAGAATATCATAGTTTGACTTAGAACGGAGTTAAAAGAAAAGAAAAAAAAAAATTTAAATTTTGTGGTTGTAAACTAAAGTTATGTCAAATATATCAAAATGCCTTTAATTTTGTGGTTTTAAACATATCATGCGAAAAGCTAAAGTTAAAGTGTTGCCAAAAAAAAAAAAAATCATTTTTTTTAGTAGATTAAAATAGAAATAGGGACATTTTCTTTATAAGTTGGAATATTATTATCACCAAAAAATTGCGGTATAACCCTGAACTAGCTGAGAAAAATTGATCTTGACCAATGTTGTTACTGGGCACAACTTTCACATATAGGCAAACACAAATTATATTGTATGCTACTAGCAAAAGTTTGCATAATTACGTCCATAGCCAAACAAATGGTGTATATTCGCATACAATAACAATTGAAACGAATTGTATAAACGAGAAAGGAGAAATATATACCCACCCCAATTTGAATTGTATAAAACGAGAAAAAGAGAAAGGCAAAAAAAAATTGTTTATATAAGTGTTATATTTGGGACTTACTCCGATATAAATGAAAATAAACTAGTTGTATCAGTCTATATACATTTATAACTATTGGTGTTAGTTTTGATGTGAACAAGTATATGAAATTGTTGGTCTATTTTAAATTTGTTTACTTATACAGTGAAGGTTCGTCCTTAGTTGGATATCTGATTACTGCTGGTCTATTAATATACAACCATATTTCCCATTTATGTATGTGTATAATTTGTGCAACCCCTTGTATATGGCCTAAGATTTCATATACAAAAAGTATCCTGTAAAAAAAACAATGCACAAAAATTGTATCAAATGTAAATGTTATATTGTATATACAGAGGGAAAACTGTTGCCGGACGTTACTAATACAATAATATTAATGTATTAGTGGAACTGTACCATTATAATTTTAAAAAATGGTTGTATGCTAAATTAAAAAGTATATCAATGGGAAACTCTAGATAATTTTTTAAGAAAATTCTGATTTGGAGGAAATTGAAGAAATGGAAGCGAGTAAAAAAATAGCTAATGAATTTGTATAAAAGAGAGGTGTGGGCCCAATCAATTGAAAAAAAACAAAAGTGCTTTGGAGAGATTTAGGAAAATTGAAAGAAAGAAAATGGAGAAGAAAGAGAATACCAGGAAATGGATTGTATAAAATAAATTACTCCCCCTTTTTAGATCGTGGGTTCCAATCAAATTGGCAAAATATGTACTTGCGCAATACAAATAAATTAAATAGTAGCTATAGAATTTATTTTAATTTAAATATTTTCTATTATGTACAATTTTCCTTATTGTTATTTTGATATTTTACTCTCTTTTTTTAGACAGTATTATTCTTTACTTTTAATGTAAGTTTATTAGCTGCTTTTTGTTTCGTAATAACATGGTTAAAAAATCTCATCCTTAATTTACGACACAAGTGAAGTACAAAGAATACATAAAAAAAAATCGGAAAATTAAAGGACCAAAAAATATGTATAAATTACAATTTTCATTGGCAAAGATACGAATGTATATTACATTGATATATTATTTTATTTCATCAGATCGTAGAATGAAGAGGTTCTACTTATTTCCTACATGGCATTTTTGGAGAAAAAGATTATCTATAATATAAACTTAGTTGAAAGAAAATATTAATTTTGCTCACATTAAAGATATATTATCGACTAATAATATATACACTCATAATTTTGTATATTTTTATGGCCGGTATATATATTTATTCTTTTTTTTTATTAATCAACTAATTAATTAGGTTAATTGAGGCTTCCCGTTGATAAAATTAAGGCATATTTGAACTACTATTGAGTACCAAGTGCATGTGTGAACTAAAGCGACAAAGAAAGATATATTTGTCCAATTTTAAATACTTTAAGAACATAGTTGGCTTTTTCTTCCCATAAAATTATTTGACTTATCTAAATTCTTAGTATAAATGACAATACTACACATTTAAAATAAAATGAAATATTTGAGAATTGTGTACTCAAAGAAGGACCCATAAGTGCTTTCACCGATAACAGTAGTGGTGCATATGAATTTACTTATATCTCTCAATAATATAAGATAATTTGGGCTATAAGGTAGAATACTTCCCATATATTTAAGGGCCTCATTGGATAAGTCATATACGACTTTACTCGTAATGAAATGAAATATATTCTTAAATTCTTATCAAATTTAGATTATTTTTAATATTATTTTTTATTTTTTAGTAAGAGCTTTATGTTCTTACAAGAGTTTTAGACTACACTTGATATGTCATATGATATGGGTGTATATAATTTTAATTAATCAAATAGAAAAATATTTTTAAAACAATAATAATTAAAAAATAAAACTAATAATTTCTATCATATTTAAAAATGTTTTTAATGGAGTATTTTTTCTATTTAACAAATGTCAAACAATATGAATTAATGATTAGCCACCTCTTCTTATTGTTTATTTACTCTAGAAGAGCCGAAATAATAAGTGTATGATGTAAAAAGAGAATATGAATGGTTGCTTAAACATTATATATCATACTTACTAAACAAATAATTAGAAATTGGAAGGTACATTGATGATGTTTTTTCCCACTCCTAAGTAGAAACGACAAAAGTTGTTTTTTCTTTTGCTATGAAAAAACAGCAGGGTCTATAAAAGTTGAGGGAAAATGCATGTATCTTGAGGATTATTTTCCAAAATAAATTCAAATGACTATTTTATTTTTACTGCACCTTCTAGATATTTGTGTAAGAGAGTTATTATTGGCAGACAGAAAAAGTAAATTCAAAAAAGAATAAATATAAATATTGGAATATTGTCGAGTTCTATGGGCTCAAGGAAAACACTGTCCGTACGTTGGCAAACAAAGTGCCAAAACAGAAGAAAGATTAATGGTTGAATTCTTTAAATTTTGAGATTCTAAGTAAATCTATTATTTTACATATTTTGAGTTATTAATTATTATATATTTTAAGCAGTTTATAAATATATAAATTTTATTTTTAAAAAATTGAAAATTTTATGAAAATATTTTATTGTTTTTTTAAATTTATTCCGCGTATACACATAATTCGGAGGAATATGTGAGTGATAATAACACAAAAACATCTCTTTGATTCACTCAAGGAGTTCAACAAGTCATATATTTTCACAAATAATTGAAATTCAATTTCTTGATTTGTATTTTTGATTTTGGAAACTTATAAAGTTCTTTCATCAAATCTTGATTAACGAACCTACAAAATCCTACAAATTGTATCTAATTGTAGATATTCCCTCATTTCTAACTCTCAAAAAATAAAAAAAGTGATACATAAATTAGGACAATGAAAATAGAGTGTGTGTTAATTAAGAGATAATTGGGATGTTTATGATGTATATTAAATTATAATATAATTAAATGTCCATTAGTCACTAGTGACATTGGAAGCCACTGAGGTAGCATTCACACAATATGATGATAAGATCATAGAGTAATGGGAGACTTTACACTAAGAAGGGAATGGAATAAGAATTGCAGCAATATGGATTTAACTATATATAAAATACATAATTGAGAATATGCCACGTCCTTAAATCATTGCTTATGTACTTTTTTTCCCTTAATCTAGAGCAAGGACAATAATCTTTTAATCTGGTTCAGGTCCCATACGCTAGGTTTATGAAATTCCACAACTTAAATTGTTTAGAATAAGAAGCAACAATGACATTTTTACTAGTAAAGATAGTGGAACCAATTATGCACCCTCCTCCAGCATCAACTTTAATTTATACCTATAGCCTTTTCCCCATTCTATAATGCAACCTTAATTCTTTATTTTAATTAGCCATTTAAGAGAATATTCCTAAAAAGTATATATAAATATGATTTTTTTGGCAATTAATTGACGATAATAGTTTAATCATCGTAAAATATGTATTTTTTCGACAAACATTCTTTGTAAATATCTATAATACCTATAACAATATTGAATCTAATAACAATTAATTAATACTGATAAAATTTAACTGTCTTTGTCAATGTGTATTTATTATTGATAAAAGTTAATTTTTGTTATAGCGCACTTATACAAGAAAAGAGAAAACAAATATCTAGCTACTACAATATAATCTAAGAGAAAACGAGATCTATTAGCCAATACATATTAAATAGGAAAAATGATTTCATTCAGATCTATTATAGATAAAAGGAATATCAAATTAACAAAAAAATTAGGATTGACCTACAAAATCAATACTCTCTATAATCCGAGGGTGGAATCTCCCGGCTTTTATGTTATTACATTTCTTGTATCTTATATATATTGGTTTTTATCCGCGCTAGAAAGAAGAATATAATAAAATAGAAAGAATATAAAAGATCATTAAAATGCAAAGAATATAAATAAAAGAAGTAGATGCTATAAATAATTAAAATTAAAGATGTTACAAAATCAATCCTTTTAACCCAACCCAACCAAATTCCATGAAAAAAAAAACTAAAATAGAGAAGAAAAGTAATTTTAAACTGTAAAAAAATTCACAAATTAGTCCTACATGTATATGTCCTACATGAGGATGAAATATTAATGCATCCACGGTTCTTCTATCGTAATCTGCGACCTCTATAATATATAATTTTTTTTTCTACATGTGATGGATGATATTATGTTTATAATTTAATATTCAAACAACATTGTTGTTGAGTTGCTGCTGTAAAAACCACATGTCTTCAATATTCCATAAATTGTCAGAGAAATTTGCACCGTCCATCCATTGAGTGGTGTTTTGTTGATGATCTATAGCTGCAGCAGCAGCACCTTGAAATTCTAAAGCATGGTGAAAGTAACCAGTGGGGCTAATTAAAGATTCTCCAACAAGTTGAAAACAATCTTGTTGTTGTTGCGGATAATTGTAGCAACAATCAGTAAGGTCTGAGACAGGAGTTCCGAATGAGTTATCAGATGAAGCGGTTGCCGTGCTTGAATTTGTTACACATGTGTTGTGATCTATTTGTACTATGTTTTGAGGATTAATCACTTCTGAGGAGGTAGATGCCCCTGCCCCTGCAGCGGCTTGAATTCTCTCTACTAACCTTGGCATCCATAGATAACGCATAGTATCCTTAAATTGTTTGCTATTCACGTCACATTTAAGCTGTTTGGCATGTTTTTGTACTCGCGTTCTCCAGTAATTTTTTATCTCGTTGTCAGTTCTTCCCGGCAAGTATTGAGCAATTTTTGACCACCTACACTCATTCATCACAATTCTTTAGTTATACCACTGAAATAAGAATTTTATAATATATAAGTGATGTTTAAAATGAAACATACCGATTGCCCCAACGAGAATGTAGTTCAAGAATCAAAAGTTGTTCTTCAAGTGTGATATTTCCACGTCGTACATCGGGCCGGAGATAATTCAACCATCTTAGTCTACAACTTTTCCCTGTTCGTTTTAGACCTATTTCAATTCCCATACCATAAAAATATATTAGTTTTTCATTTCTTGAGATGAACTAATTAGTATCAATTGCCTTCTTCTTTTTTCTCTTTTTTAATGAAAAAGATATTTTTTGCAGCCAATTATATCTTTATTACATTTGGATGAGTGCTTTTTTGCTTTTAAAAGATTACCTAGTACGGAAAGAAATTATAAACCACACAAGCACCCACTTAAATTCTTATCTAACACCAACTTTCCAACAAGAAAACCCCATTTTTTCACAAGAAAATATCACACAAATAAAACACACAAGTATAAATGAATTACCAGCACAACGAGCAAGAGTATTCCAACGACCTTCACCATGATGAGCTATATAATTCATGAGGGTGAAGTCTTCCTCAACAGTCCATGGACCTCGTCGGAGGTCCATGTCATCTTCATTCTTATTATTGGCATCTCCACGGCTCAAATTAACTTTTACATGTTGATGATCCATCAAGAATAATGATTTAACTCGAATCGATCGAAGAAACTAATTGATTGATGATGGAAATAAAAGTATATTGATGGATAGATGAAACTAAAGAGAGAATAAAAGGTGTTTTTGAGAGAAAGAGAAAGTTGAGAAGAAAGAGGTGTGTTTGGATTACTACACGAGAGAAGGTGGTGGGGCTTTTTATAGATATATAGAAAGAGATAGGTTGGAGAAAAATTGTGACAATTTTAAAGAAAAAAAAAAGTGGCATGTGATTGTGAGTGAAGGATGAAGAATTTGAACTATCCCACAAAGCCGCAATATTGAATTAAACTCTAATACTAACTTCTTCTTTTTTAATTCTATAGTTTTAATTAATTAAAGTACTACTAGTAATTAAATAAAGTTAACTCGTTTGACACTTTTGACTTTGCCTGTACCTTCACCAGTTACAAATACTTATTATATTAGTTCCTAGAAAACGATATGCATATTGTGTTCTCCTAATTTTTCTACTTTTCTTTTTCTATATTTGTTTTTTAGCCCTTCCAAGCAAGTTGTCATATAATTTTGACTTTCTATAACTTCACTTATCAATTTTTTGAACTTATATTTTTGATTAACCGTGAAAGATTATTATAGACAAATAATATTTACACATAAAGAGCACTTGTAAGAACCATAACCAAATGTAAGTCATCTCTGAGCCTTAGAGTCAGTAAAAGAGAAATAACTAGTTATAAATTTGTTGAATTATACGAATGTACTTCCTAACTTTTTGCCTAGAGCCTTTTAAGAGCTTTTATTCATTTTATTATTTCCTTCTTAATTTATATAACTCTGTATTTATATTTATTCCCTTGTAGTATCTCTAATTTCTTGCCTTTCATGTACGGTGGATCCTTACCCCCACAATAGTTGTTGTCAGTTTCTTTATGAGTTGTCGTCAATGTCTATCTTTTATCGTTAAACATATCTAAACCTTCTTCCTCTTAATAAATGTAGACATCAGTAAATCATAATTATAGTTAGTTAACTACTTCAATCAGTTAGTTAATTAGCTTAGCCAACTAACTCAGTTAGTTAAATTAACTTGAATTCTGTTATCTGAGTAGAATGTACTAGTTGTATGGATTTTATTAGATAGTTAGATGTTTTGTATTTTCCTTGTCTAAATACATGTGATCTCATAATGAAAATCAGTTAATGGATTTTCCCCAAATGCATTATTTCTTCTCTGGTTACTTCTTGCTTCCATGGATGATGGTTAAGCTTCTATTAACGATGCATTCAGCATGGTATCAGAGCGAAGATATTTCGTCTAATATTCCTTCTGTATTTCTCAATCTTATCTTTGTCAATTTTTAATATTCTGTGAAAGTTCAATTTCTGTATCGATCTACTATTTTTTATAGTTTAATTCCTGCATCGATCCATTACTTTTTCCTCTGGTTGTTCGACTATTGCGATTGATTCTAGAGATTGTGTCGTCTTCTTGTGTATTCGTTTCTCTGGGCGATTTTTGCTTAGAATGGTTCTTGAAACTGGTTCACAATTGAATATCACTCTTACAAGCAACAATGGTGTTGATAGTGAGGACATCAATTCTCTTCTGTATATGCATCTTCAGACAATTCTAGTGCCTCGTTGGTGCAAATTACTTTTGATGGAATAGGTTATAGATCGTGGAAGAGAGGTGTTCTTCGAGTCCTCTTTGTTGAGAACAAATTAGGTTTCATAAATGGAGAATGTAAGAAGCCCTCTATGCTTAAGTTTGTATATTTTGTAGACATTGTTAATATTGAACCACAAATTGTACATAATGTTGAAAACAATGTGACTGATGGATGTAATTGACAATCCAGCTCAGACTTCACCTCGGGCCCGTGTGGATGGGCTTAATTAAAGCAGCTTTTATAAAAAAGTCTGTGAAAGTGCTGAAACTTATTTTTAAAATAAGCAGTACTTGTGTTTGGGATAATAAAAGTGCTGAAGGTGTGCGTTATGTCAAACGTTGAAAAGGGAAAAATGGAAGAAAGAGAGAGGGTTATGTGTAATTTGAGATGGACGTATAAAATATCTAAGGGCATGAACACATAAAAATTTGGTCGACGAACTTAAACAGCTCTATATAGGCATAAAAAGAAAAGCACCTCACTCTCAGCTTTATAACTTTGGCTTAAAATGAAGTTTTTTTTAACTTAAATCAAATAAGTTATTTGAGTATTGCCAAACAGCCTAAATAAGTCAAAAATCAGCTTTTAAGTCAGTTTGACCAGCTTTTAAGCTGAGCCAAACAGGCTCCTAGTCATTTAGCTGACTCAAAAAATGTTGTTCATAGAAATGAGCAAAGAGATTCTAGTAGATTGTCTAGATTAAACAAGTTAACCACATATTTGTCCTCAAATGCAATAGAACATGTGAAAGTGAATAGAAATGATAGAGAGGGAGGTAAAGAAAGGTCCTGTCCAAATGGTCGCTCTATCTATCGGGACATTAGTGCCCGATGCAACAACAGTTGTATAAGCTCCATTTGGCCCAACCATGGTGGTGTCTCTAAAGGTAGTATAGCGCACAGTCTCAAACATTGTATCCTCAAGGTAAGACATATCATCATAAACGGCAACATCTCGCTCCCCAGACCGTTCCTCATCAGTATCCATCTCTAATGCATCGACTGCCACATCTCCCACAGGTACATCACCCATGGTGGTTGGAGTAATCTCGGAAGTAGCCAGGGCACCCTCTATCTTAATTGCCTCAAATAAAGAGGTGTAGTCACTAGGCTTCAAGTAGTCCACATCCTTCCTCAAATCTGCAACCTTGGCTTTCAAAGTCGTCACCTTAGAAGACTCCCCCTATCGATGCTCAAAAATCACGACTCTCACCGTCAAATCATTAATAAAAGTCTGGAGGGGTTCTAATGCAGCGAGAATAGCACTCTCGATCATCCATGGTAGCTGCAAACTCTAATTGAGTCTTCCTTACATTCGTCGAATGGGCTAAGTGCCCCATCTTCAAGATCATTGCTAAGGTATTCCTGGCTGGGAATCGTAAGAAGTACCAGGATCCTGGGAGAAAGAAGTGGGAGCAGGTGTACCTGATACATCAATCTTCGGGGTGTGTCCATCGAAGTCATTCTCCTCAAGTCTGCCTGCTCCCAGTGTACTCGGCCTCTATACACTGGATACTAGTGGAAGGTGTAGAAATGAACTCAAAATCTCTCGTCCCATCATGAGAAACTCCAGCACGTCAGCACAGATGCGTAATCAAAATTGGGAAGGGAAGGGGCATCTGGCTCTGCTTAGTCCTCATGGAGATCGCTTGCTCTATGATGAATCCCATGTTAATGCTCATCCTGGATACGATCAACCCAAGATAAAGTGTCTTAGGACGGCGGAGGATGAACTTGTTTTGGGACGACATGACGGAGCTACTGATAAAACTAAATCAGTACATAGCAACAAAATTTAGGTCCTTCTTGATGGGGGATCTTGCCTCAATCCACCTTGGGGTGGTATCAGAAATCAAGGGTGCAAGCCAGCCCTTTAAGTCATCTAGGGATTGAGTAATCAGCAAGCCCTCATATGCAAGTGTAGGACTTAGAGCCCTATCGAGTATAGTATTAATGTGATCGTTACTACACCCTACTTCCTTCCCCCAGACCATGACATACTTCAGTAATCTAAAGGCACTGTCCTTTTTTCCCCTAGGGAACCAACTCACTATATGTTGTGTAGAACTCCTAGACCCATCCAGGAATATAAGAGCCTCGGGTCCTGGTGAACTGCTCAAACTGGATAAATTGGAGTGTGTCCCTTACGTCAAATTATCTACCCACTAAGACCTTCATGGATAACAACTTCTCCTCTAGAATTTTCCTCAACCCATAGACTTTTAATCTGTTGAGTAGCCGAAGAGAAGGTACTTGTACTGGTGGCACTGCGTCCAGGGCGGTGCCGGAGTTTGCACTATATCTGGTGTAGGAGGAGTAGCTGTTGGGGCTTTCCATTAGGCACGACAAGACCTAGCACGAATCTCTACTTGCATGTACTGTAGTGGTTAGTCATTATCCTGTTCGGGGAATGCAGCTTGGTAGTCAAAATATTCTCCCTCACTGCCGGAGTTGTGCTTCATAACCTCAATCATGGGCCTGTTGTCCTTGTCATTACCTCTCTCTAGAGGCTTTGTCCTTACCTTTTTTTAGGATCAGTTGCCCCTTCAATTATCACTACACCCTGTTCTCTTTTATGCTCTTTTATAGGTGACATATCGAGGTTGGTTCTAGTCATATTTGTAAAAACATCAAAAAGATTTAGATTCGTTTCAAGAAAAGTTGCAGAAAAATGGTTGTAGAAAAACATGTCGAATCGATTGGCGAGTCGCTGAATAACTTTGGCGAGTCTGATTAGGCTCGCCCAAAGGATTAGCTCAAAAAAAGCTCCCAAAAAATTTCGGCATGTCAACGATGAAAATGTCTTTCATCTTATCGCCGACAGCATTAGGCGAGCAAGGACTAGCCCGCCGAATGTTACAGTGTATTTTAAGGGTTTGAGCGTAGAAAATAGCTCAAAGAAGACTTTTAATGAGTCTTACAGTGTATTTTAAGGGTTTGAGCATAGAAAAGAGCTCAAAGAAGACTTTTGATGAGTCACCAAGTGCACTTCGGTGAGATCAAGCTTCTCGTCGAAAGGTACAAAATCCAAACTCAAAATTAGCTTGAAATTAAAGGTGATCAAGAGGGATTTGGCGAACTACCGAGTGGTTCGGCGATCTCGACGCAACTCACCAAACTACCCAACGTGCTTACTTTCATCCCAACTTTCAAAATCAACCTCATTGCCCCCGAAATCAAAATCAAAGCATACACACGATCAATTAGATTAAGACCATCAAACCCATGTTTGCACGATACTTAGACTTCTTCCCATTTGGCCAAAATTGGCCATTTGACGACTTACACCCTTAGGATTGACGTCAAAACCACTTTCATCGGGCAAAATATGTCATTTAGCACAATTATGGGTTACTCAGACTTCATCCGACTAGACTCAATAACAACCTAGCACACCCTAACATTTAGAACAATTTTAAAGCACAAATTCGGCAATCAACAGTTAGTCAATTTAGGCAAGATATTCAAATTAAGATCGAGAAATAACACACAAACATGGATTCAAGGAGTCTAAACACACATCACTAAGATCAAACAATTGCAAATGAGTAAAAACCACTAAATAAGAGTTTGGGGTCAACCTTTATGTTGAATATATACTTTAAAATGCTAGGTGGCAAAGAATATCATCTCTGGACACACAATTGATGACTTAGACGTTGTAAAAATATGAAAACACGAGAAAATATAGTTCGGATGTGATTTTGGGATGTTTTAAAGTGAGGGAATGTGAAAGAGTTTGAAAGTTTAAACCTTTGACCTTTAAAACTGTCCAGTTCTCGCCTTTTTGGTGACATTAATTTTGTTCGCCGACCCACTTGGCAACACGCCGAGTGAGAACTTACCTCGTCGAGTTTTACAAAACCTTCAATTAATGTGGGGGTCCAAAAGATGGACTGAATCGTAATCGCCGACCTGTTCAATGATACGCCGATTTGCTCCTGGGATTGCTGAGTTTTACAGACTCGGCGATGCTTGCCATCGGACTACATGCACTATATCAATCAACAAACTAGAGGCTGATTAACTTAAGGACTTTTAGAGATATAATATAAAGTAGTAACAACGCTCAATTCCATTTTGTGGTGTTTTTACTTTCTTTTTTAAAAAATAATATTTTAGTTCAAAATAAGTGGTGTATCACATAATGAAGAAGTTAATTTTTTTAAAATCAAAAGTCACCTTTGGGGTGGGGGTTAGGCATGACCCGACCTTGGATATTAAATAAATGAAGAATGTGTTAATTACTCATTTCGTCCACTTTTATTTTTAATTATATTAAAATAAATGTCAACTTTTATTGGTCCAATTAAGAAAATCAAGATATAATTTATGCTTAGTTGTTAATTTACCTTTATTATTAACTATAGTCATTTTTCAAAATATTGAATTTATTATATCCAAAAGGTGATATAGTAAGATTGTCATTCTATTTATTTTCCGTTAAAGACTTTCTCCAAGCAAATACTGAACAAATAAAAATGGATTGAATACATTTTTTTTTCTCCAAATATACCTAGATTATTTAGTAAAGCGAATTTTTTTTAACCAAGAAACTATATAGGTATTTTTTAATTAAAGGTAATTTTAGTAAAAATACTTTTTACTTTCTAGGAGTAAGTAGATTTTGTAATTAGCTTGCGTGCCCAAGCTAACAAAATCACTTAATTAATATGGACCAAAAAGAGTATTATTCAAGACTTTTGGACAATTTACATCCATTGAAAATTGGGATTAACCTCATATATGTACCTGGCTAATGATGATATAGAATATAGATTGAAGATATCTTAAAAAATAATACTGAGGATCCGATCAAAGAAGAAAATTTCAAAGAAATAAAGAGAAACTTATGAAGAATACAATACCATGATAGGAACTTTCTAATATTTTTTTGCATTGGAGTCCGGCCCCATTTGAAATGACGTTTCCAACATGATTTTTAACAATTTTCTAATATAATTCACTGTCCAAGTATCCCTTTTCTCTCTAACTAATATTTTCATATATTTATGTTTCTTTTTATCAACAGTAGATTGTGGCTCCTACTTATAGATATTCATGGACCACTACAATTATAGAAAAACTACCATATTAACCACAAACTGCTCTTTGAGGCAACAACTTTCAAGTGTAATTAATTTCAAGAGATCACATTGAGATTAGAGGACACAACATCACTGTTTGGATTGGCTTAAGCAAAAAAATATAATTTTTAAGTCAAAAATAAAAAGCAGGAAAGATTTATTTATGGTTTTTAACATATTTTAGATCATTTTAAACTTGTTTTAAAGTTACTTTTAACCTTGTCAAACACTTGCAAATATATTTAAAGTTATTTTTACATTTGTTAAACACTTTCAAAAATCAAAAACTAACTTAAAAAATTAATAAACAAAATAAATTTAACCAACTTTTAAGTCAATATAAACATCCTCTTGGATTTATAGATAGAAAGTTTATTTCACAGTTTTCAATTTTGAAATAAAAGAAAAATAATTCTATTACAAGGGAAGATTAATGAAAAATAGATAGATGATTTTTCTGTTACAAGGGTAGTTTGATGTTTAATGAATAAATATGAAGTAGATTAATTTAGTGTTAACCAATAAATATTTGCAACCAGGCTCACACAACATTTATCCAAGTACTGTAGCTAGTCAGCTACTACATTTAGTACTCCCATTTTTTCTTCTCCCTCTAAATTTTCTTTTTATTTTATAAAGTCCTCATGGTTATGGCCGGTAAATATATTTCATTTATTTTTGTTAAGATTAAGATATATATCTTAAATATTCAACCTCTATCTTACCATTTAATTTTGAGATCTAACTGTATACTTTAAGTTGTTGTTATATTTTTGTATTAAAATATAAATATTAAATAATTAAAAGTGTTTATTTTTTTAAATATCTGAATACGTAAAATTTGTGGTGGTGATTTAATGGTCGTGGGTATCAATTGAGGATGGTATTGGCTAGTGATGGAGTTGATGCTAGAGGGCAAGTGTTATGTACTATGACCTAGCGTGATAGCGTGATATTAGATGGTAATAATTGTGATTAATAATATTAATAACTACTGCTGATATCAATCCTGCTCTGGTTGATCCTCCTCTTTGTTACTTTTTTTCTTTTCCATATGGTCCTAGTAAATTGGAGACGAGATTATAAATGGTGGCTAGCGGGCAATGACTACAGTTAATTTTTGTAAAAGTTTTAATCATTCTGATCGGACCTATGAACTGGTTTTAATGCATGATTAAAATATAAATGATTTATATTTAATAAATAAATGTACTTTTTTTTGTTGAAATCTGAATAATTAAAATTAAGATATTTGTTAAATCCTAATTAATAAATTTGGCCTAAGCTGACCTGACAATTAGGTTCATTTTTTTTTAATTGTGGACAATGAATCTCTTATAATCTTCTCTATATAATTTTGGGATAATTGTGAAATTATTATATTCTTTTATCGGTATATTTCTAATTGTACGATTAACTATATTGGGACTATTTATATCACAATTATGATGTTTATTATTACTGTTATACCACACTTGGTATATATGTGGCACAATCAATTGGGATAAGTAAGTTCATTATAAAACAAAAACAAAGTGACACATCTTCACTTTTCCAACCTATTTCTCTATTTTAAAGAAAGACAAGGACAAAGTTGAAATGAATAGATATCTCAATTTGTTGTTATATATAAACCAAACATATACTATTATATTTAATATATTTCATTTTTATATGATAAAAGTATATTCACTTAATAATATTATTATATATTATTTAATTCTCATATATATTATAATATTAATATCATGATTGTGAGATAACTTGATCCTGTTATTTTTCAATTAGTATAGTAGAATCATAAAAATAAGTATAAATTGAGGAGGGAACATGTTGTCTTTACCTACCTGTGCCTTTTGATTGATTAGAATAAAAACATAATAGACTAACCTTTATGTTAGCTTCTTTTTTCTTTTGAAGAGTTTATAATTTCACGTGACACAATGTATATAGTAGTAATGGTTGCAGTATAAAATATCACCATGATACTATATATTATAATATATTATATACATATAGGACATTATTATTTGAAAGTATAAAATATGAGTACACCACAAAAGCAAATGGATAACGCCTATTATTTTATTTTATTTTATTTTTTGCACTCCTCCCATTTGTGTGTGAACACTAATATCTAATTAGCTGCTGTTGTTTCCTTTTTCTTCAATCTTGTATGTTTTCCTGTTTTATATTAATTATTATGAAGCAATAATTTATTTATTTATTTATTTGGGTTTATTCTGATCTACTAAAGTCATTTTATTAGCTAAACTAAGTAACTTTTTTTTTCCAGAATTATACTGCTTAAAGTAGGAAAATAAGGATATCTTATTTTTAAAATATAAGACATCTTCATAATCAATTGCTTTAATTAAAAAAAAGAAACAATATATATGCTTGCCCACTGCAATTATACTCATTCAATCATTGTTTATGCATATGTCATGTTAATTTCAAATTTTATATGTAGAGTACCTATTGTAATCTAGGCTAACACGTTTTGCTAATTTTATAAGCTCTAATAATTATAGTATGTAAGTTTTTTCTAACGGTGGACAAATAACATCAATGTTTTAAGTATAATATATTTGCCAGCACAACTCTCAAGAATCATCAACTTTCTCTTTACCTTTCACTCATAGTGGTGGATGCAATAAACTATAAAATTTCTATACATTGGAGTCAGAAATTTATGAAAATAGTAAGGATCGAATCACAAATTCAAATTTAAATGAGTGTATTTATAATTGGACTATCAACCCGCATAAGGGTGTTCATAGTTTAATATATTCAATTAATAGTGAATATTTTATCTATAGACATTATTTAATTTTTCGACGAATAATGTTCAGTACTATCCTACTAATTAAGTTTAGGAAGCAGATTATATTAATAATTGGGAATAAATTAATTTTTAGATCATTTTATAACACATGAGAGAAGGAGAGAGAAGGCATTAATGATGTTAAATTTCAATTGCTTGTAATTAAGGTCTATAAGTATTCCCTAAGTCCCGTATTATTTGTCATGATTTTTATTTTTAGAGTCAAACAATAAAAATTTTGACTAACATTTTGAGATGTATTTTTTCATCATATGAATATGTAAAAAATTACAATTTATAGTACTTTTCATACGGTCTTAGAATATCTAATTATTTTGTTTAAAATATCAAATTAATGTGATGTAATTTAACTTTAAAAATTAATTAAATTAATTTTTAAAAAATACAATATGACAAACAATATCGAACGAAAGAGAGTAGTTTCATAAAAATCAGTGTAACAATTTTATATCAATAAAAAAGTGAATGCAATCATATCAAATACTATGAATATTGTTAGTATACTGTATATGTAGGCATTGTTTGACCAAAACCGATTAAGGAGTTCAAAATCTTAGGTTTACTCGATGGCAATCAGCCTTCCTTTTAATTTTAAAATTGTGAGTTCGAATCTTTTAATTTTAAAATTGTGAGTTTGAATTATCAAATGTGTCTAAAAGTAGAAGCTCCTTTGGGAAAAGGGGTAAAAAGAAAAAGAGTTCAAATCTAGAAATTAACTCCATTAACCATGATGAGGCATAATAAAAATCAGTACACCTTACATATTATTTCCAAAAAAAAACATTATAAATTGAAAGTACACTTTTATAAGTGCGTAATTTGATTGCAAATTATATGTTCATAAATTATAGACCATAAACTTATACTAAAAGAAACGTAATTATCACATGGCTTGACTAACTAGCCTGAATAATTAAAAACTTAATTGTCTACATAGGGATGCTATTCTGAGAAAAAAGATATTTAATCTACAAAATCTCAAATATTTTCTTTAAAGAAAGAATGATCAAATATGATATAAAATTATTTCTTTCGAAAAAAATTAAAATATTTATGATATACTATAAGTTGTCTACTTAAAAATAGAACAAAATCATTAACACAAAAAAAATCAGGACAAAATCCCTTTTTTAAAAATATTGAGGACAAAATCATTAACACGTAGAACAACACTTTCTGGATTTGCACGTACGAATAATGAATTTCTATCCTTTTCACTTTACTAGTAGGCTTTACCTATGTACAGTAAAGTTGATTAAATTTTTCATAATATTCCTTTTCCTTTTAATGTAACAAATTATAGACTGAAACTATTCACCAACAAAATATATATATTTTTTTTCCCCCCACTTTTAATTTGTTTGATATATTTTGAACTTGATCAGAATTTAAGAATATAAATAAAAATTTTGATCTTTTATAATTTAATTAAAAATATATCCATATCTATTAAATTTGTAATCTTAAACATGTTATATAAAAAATTAAAATTATTTTAAAAATACACTAGGTATATATATATATATATACCCACACGCTCCGTTATTGTTTTGCTAATTGGCACATCAAAGGGTTAGCTCGATTGTCACTTCACAGATAGACTATTTTTGTCTGGCCATGTGGGAAGTATAATGTATCAGATATTAGTATGATTGTGAAGTAGATTAGAAAAAATAATTTTGTCATTTGCCGTTAGAGGCGAAGCCAAAATTAAGAATTAGAAATTTTAATTTTTTTTAAAGATTATTAATTCAATTTTGTTAGATGTTCATAGTTAATATACATATATATTAAATTAATATTTTAATACAAATACAATATTTATGAAAAAACTAAATTCATTCGAACCCATAAACTCTTAGTTCTGTCTCTGATTGATGGTACAGTACATATGAGAGTTTATTGTGATGACCGAATACATATGATGTCACAACTATGAATAAATAGTGATTGATGACATAGTTTCAAACAACATCAGTCAATCAGATATGGCCATACGGAATGACCAAGCACCAACCACTCTATACTATTCATCAAGAAAAACAATTTCATACCATGATTTTATTTAGAAAAAATAAATTATTATTATTATAAAAGTTGAATATTGATGTAATTCAGATACGAATTACGAATGCAAAAATTAATGATGACAGAATAAAGACACATACATAGCATGGTAGCTCTACAAGCCTAAAGCCCCCAAAATTTTAGGGGCATCATTTTTCCCATCATTTTGGAAAATAAGCAAATATTCCATAAAAATAAAATAATTATAAATATGTAACCCAATATATTTATATTCCACTAAGTAATTACATTATATATTTCTTTTGTCAATTTTGCGTAATTGGTACTAAATCAGTATCATATATACTACATTGGTATCAGAAAACTTGATAATTTTGCTGAATTATATACTCTTATAGTATCATTGACTAATGAGTAATCTCTAAACAATAAATCTTAATGATACCACAACAATATACATATATACTCTTATAGTATCATTGATTAATCAGTCATTTCTGAACAGAATCTTAAGATCCAATACAATATATATATATATATATAATATATATCTATATATATATATATATAATAATATATATATATACACACCACACACACACACAGAGCAGAGATAGAGAACACACACCCACACGTAGAGATGTAGTATCAGTTATGCAAATTATCAACCTAATGATAGCATCAATATATGATACCGATTTCGTATCACTTAAGTGAAAATTATCACCTTTAATGAATGGGGGTATGAACTTGAAATCTGTTGAGAGACTGTGATTGGTTTTGGGTGTTTAGAAATTCCATTTTGGTTCTTTGAAGGGTGGTGGGTGGTGCAGGTGTTTTACGTGGGGGGGACTAGGGGGGGTGTGGGGGTTAAAACTGAAGGTCCATATTAAAAGTTATGATCACGGTTGAAAGTGGAGCTCATGCATTAAAAGTAATATACATGAATTGAAAGTGGAGCTCATGCGTTAAAGTAAGATGCATGAGTTAAAAGTGGAGCTCATACATTAAAAGTAAGATACATGAGCAAAAAGTGGAGCTCATGCGATAATAGTAAGATGCATGAGTAAAAAATGGAGTCTGATCATTAAAATTTTGCAGGTGTTGAAATTGTTGAAAATTAATTTTGTTTTAAAGGATGGAGTAGCAAGATATTATTGAAAATATATTTGAAATTTTTCTCCACATGTAGTAGCACAAAAATCTTCATTATCATCACATTGATTGCAAATTGATTTGGAACCACTTGAGGATGTTTTCAATCTTATGCAGTCATTGGATCATCGAACCATGTGCTCTGATACCACTTGTTGGGTTCAAAAGGGTGATTAAGGCTTCATGCGAAAGCTTACAATTGCAAATCATTAAAATAATAAATTAGATGACAAACAAAACTATTCTAAAAGACATAACATTATTAGAGGTTGGTCAAACGATCTACATATTAAAACTAATAAATATGGATCTTCAATTTATAAATATTCAAATTTTTCCTCCAAGAAAACAATAAATCAAGTATGGAAGAAAATTATAAAAATTGTTCAAGGATTTATGGTAATACTTTAACTTTTCTTTAAGGAAAAAAATAGACTTTATATTGTTTGAGAAAACATTCATATTGTTTAGGAAAAATCTCTCATAAACAAAAATCTTTATTGACTAGATTGTGGATGTTCTTGTGTTCAGTATGGATCTTCAATTTATAAATATTCAAATTTTTCCTCCAAGAAAACAGTAAATCAAGTATGGAAGAAAATTATATTTTCTTTTCAGAAATCGTTCAAGGATTTATGGTAATACTTTAACTTTTCTTTAAGGAAAAAAATAGACTTTAAATAAGGCAAGAAAATCAGGGAATAATCCTAACAATTAGGTCTCAAAAAAAGATTAATAGAATGACTATCATAAATTCATTAAAATAATTAAAATTTAAGGCTTATATTCAATTTTACTGATATGTTTGAGCCTCCTCAGATAGACAAATAGATAGAAACAAAAAGTTATATAAAACTGTCAAATGTTATACTAAATTTTGAGACCTCAATTCGTTAATCCTATAAGAAATACCTACTTCTTGCAACCAACATGTCGAAACAAGTTTCTATCTAAAGGTGAAAGGAGGACCTAAACTAGTTATTTAGGGGTTGTTTGATACAAAGATTAATAATGTAACTATTACCCTAGAATTATTATGAGATTTCCAATTTCATGTAACTGGAAAAATTAACTTTCAGATAATATTATTATAACACCTCAAGCTACACCCTAGACGTGGACGACATTCAGAAAATTATTGCTAGTCTCAAGAAAATCTTTGACCTGGTTGACTACTGAACAGAAGAGTAAACATACATGTGGAAGCTTTAAAGGTAAAGAAAACATGTAAAAACATTTAAGATTTTTTAAAATTGAAATCTTGAAAATCATCTCTGAAATCATGAATGGTAGATATGTTTAAAACATTTGAATATTGAAGACTCAATTGATTCACTAAATTATATATATATGAAACCTCCACTAACTGAAGATAAAGATCGAAAACTACCTAAATAAAGAACTTAAAGTCTACTAATATTCAAAACATAACCAATGGATTCCTCCAAAAGTAAGTAGGTCTCACTAAAGCGGATGAATTAATGATCTCAACGAAGTATCTTGACGACCTCGAACACCTATATTTGTATCATAAATGATGCAACATCGAAGACTTCAGTATATGAAATATATGGTATGTAATAAGTCAGAATGAACTGAATATCTGAACTGAATGAACAAACTGAAAGTACTTCTTTGAAGGTAAAGTATGCATACGTAGTAAAAAAAATGATAAACATTCACCTCCTTATGTTGGTTTTATAATATTATTTTGGCTCATTTTTAGTTATGTCTTCAATTGTTGCGGATTAGGTTTCAAGTCAACCGTATTGACATTGTAATTGTAAATTTGTTAGCACCACAACAAGTGGAGCTATTATGACTTAGAAATCATCTAACGCCATTTAAAATTATTGTAGATCTTTGTAAACTAATGCGACAAACTTGTGTTTTATAGCACATATCCTTATGTTGATGAAAACTCTTCTCTTGCTAGAATTTCATTCATAACTTCTATATACTATAGACTGACACGTTTCAGTAGTGTTCTTAGGCCTTATTTATTATATTGGATAAGTTTAGGAGCTTCGAGCTACAATGGGCCCCTTGCGACTTCGACGTAGGTTTCATTCTATGATTGGTTCCTCATGATGAAGAACATGTGATATTAGAGTCCTACAAGGTCTTCTACAATGGTTTAAGTTTCAGTGTAATTTTAGTAGTCATTATTAGTCGAATTCGAGTCCTAACACCTTGGTTCTATCAGATTTTTTAGGGTTCCTTCGCCAGAAATATAGTATGTTTTAGTTATTTCAATTCTAGATTGCACTTAGTTAATGTTAGGAATTACTTTAGTTGTTCTATACACTCATCAGACTTATGGGGGTACATTTGAGTTATTTACCCTTCAATTTTGCACGAGTGTATTTTCTTCGCTTATGGGAGTCCAATTAGGTTATAAATAACATTTTTAACTTATCACTCTTCTCCTGCTATATTATCGAGATGTATAATTAGACTTTCATTATTGTTCTATTATATGGATTTTAGCTAAAATTTATGTCACGATCCAATTCAACGGGACGTGCGGGCACCCACTCAAATACCTAAGTAGGAGAACCCTCATACCCCAATAGTTTAAACTTGCGAAAAAATTACGAAAAAGCGAAGATAAATGAAATACAAGGATTTTTATTAAAGGGAACACATTAAAAAATTTTGAGTTAAGACTTGTAAAGTAATTACACCCCAAGGATATAGTCTAAACAGGTACAAGAGCTACTAAGAGTACAATCTAGACAATATAATAAATGACACAAATCCCACCGTGCAGAAGGAAAGATAAAAGTTGTCGGAGTATTCTCTGTCTTCACCTATTGCAACATCACCAATCCTACATCCAATCTATGTAAAAAGGCATAGCAAGAGTATTATAAGTACAAAACACACGTACTGGTAGACATCATCATTCAACATGACGCTCATCGCATAATACAAGAAATCAACCAGTAAATCATGAAATAATACAAGTCGTTTCTCCATCCTTCCCTCTCTCAAGATACCAACGGATCACAGAAGCAGTCTAACTACTAACCCCGTTCCATTCAATCTACTTACTAAGTTATGATCATGGCCATTATAACACATCGATAATCCCCAAATATAACTTCAACACGCACACTAACCCACTCCTTACCATTACAACACACGACTCCATTACGGGACAATACAGTCCTTTATGGGCGATGCACTCTGGAACTAAAATTTACTCCTTATCTCAAGAAATCATGCAAAACCCAACAAAAATAATATTTTAGAATGAACTAAAAAAAACTACATATCACAGAACTGTAATCTTTCACTTTAAGAATGAAATTGGCTGAACATAACATGATTGGGTGTTGGTGACCAACCCAACACTAGGGAAGCTTAATTACCTCTGAGGATATAATCCATGGAGAAAGAACATCCGCCCACCCCCACACAAGACTCTCAGCTGACCGCTTTGATCCTCTCCTATTTTTTTATTTTTTTTCCTTTTTTCTCTTTTTTTCTCTTCTCGAACTCTTAACTAAAACCCTAGGCATCTATTAGAATTATAAAACTGAACCTAATAGGATTATACCCCTAAACATTACTAAAACAAATCAAACCCGATTGGGTAAGGAAAAGACCAAAAAACTACTTACTATTTTCGATAACTTTTCTTAACTGGACAACCTGACTTCAAAAACACATATCATCCGAACTCAAAACTTAGCAAACTCGACGGCTTGGATAGATAATGACCTTTAATTGGGTAGATTGTAGTCCACCTAACTTATCTTGTACTGAAATTTATGGTCGTTTGAAGTTTACCCAAAACTTAAAGGAACTTAGAAACAACTTGAATGAACTCTCTTTAGTTCTTCTTGGAACTCAAGGTGCTACATCTTATGAACTTAACACTCAAGAAACTTTATTTTCCTCGGTACAATCCTACTCACAACGAAGGATGATCTGATACGCTCAAATTACACCTCCCTAATGAAGTATAAGCGATCAATATCAAGTAAGGAATCCAACTTGTAGGTTAAGGTAAATCCCATGAGGAATATGGTTTAAATTAAACTTAACTCGCTATTTTATTCGTTTAGCCAGATTATTTCTGAGATAAGTAATTAAAGGGGGGGGGGGGGTTTATGAAACAAATGATTGATTCTTGTTAAGTAACAAGTGAGAAGGATTTCAACTTTGTTTTTTTTTAATCAATGAGAGAGAGTAACTAGGGTATATGTGTTCCCCATAAGTTCAAAACGTGGTAGCCCTACTAACGGCTATCTTTTCCTAGTATATTACATGTAAAGTGATAAGTTAGGTACCTCTACTCACATGTTTCAACACCAATCCAAGTTTTGTCCTCATCTAATTCATCTCCTCACGTATGTCATCAACAGCTTAACTGGATGCAGATTAAACTGCAAAACAACTTTTTCCAATGTCTGCCTTTTGGGTGATCCATACTTTATTGTTCCGAAAAAATTTCTCCAATTTATCAGCGATCTCCTCAAAAGTGCACTTACCATATGATCCTCCTGCGATAGTGTCAAGCACGACCTTACCATTGTCATCTTGGCCTCTGTAGAAATATTTTTTCATTGACTTATCATCAATACGGTGGTCTGGAACTCTTCTTATGAAAGTAGTGAATCTATTTCACGAACTACTCACAAACTCTCCTGGTAATGCAAAGAAGTTGTGGAGTTTATCTTTGTAGTTCAACTTCTTTGACAATGGGAAGTACTTTTCCATGAAACTTTACACAATTGATCCCATGTGTGAATTAAGTTGTAGGAAAGCTCAGTAAACCATACAACAACATCTCTGATCAATGATAGAGGGAAGACTTTCAACCCAATGACATTCATATCTAAATCTGCTTGACTTGCACACATTCTTCAATTTGGTCATGTGCCCATGTATATCCTCCGATGTCATCCCAGAGACCAAACATCTCAATGTAAGCATATGCATCATACTACTCATCACCACAAATGGTATCATGCAGCCTTGGTTCGCAGCATTGAGTTGACCCTATAGTTATCATGCAGCCTTGGTTCGGGTGGATTTTGTGCCCTCAATGCATTCTAATAGATTACCACCTTGATTATCAGCATTCACACTATCAACCCTAGGAGGCTGCAACTCGACTTCATCACCTAGATTTCCTTCGATAGGATTAATTGGGGACACTTATTTATTCATCCTTCACAAAGTTTGTTCAATTCTGGATCTCAAGAAGTCAGTGGTTCACCTTGGTTCCGTGTATTTGGCATACACAAGAGTAGGAACCTAAGAGAAACAAAAACAAAAGAAAAACTAAAATTAGAAAATAAAGTTCAATAATGTAATTAAACTTAATCTAAAAGTCTTATTTCCTGACAACGACGCTAGAATCTGATACGCTCAAATTACACATCCCTTAAGAAGTATAAGTGATCGTTATCAAGTAAAGAATCCAACTTGTAGGTTGAGGTCGATCCACGAGGAATATGGTTTGGACTTAAACTTAACTCACTATTATATTCATTTAGCTAGATTATTTCCGAGACAAGTAAGTGAATAGGGGGTTGTGAAAGAAATGATTGGTTTTCGTCGAGTAACAAATGTGCAGGATTTCAATTTTGTTTTTTTATCAATGAGAGAAAGTAAGTAGGGTATATGTTTTTCCTATAACCTCATAATGCGGTAATCCTAGTAATAGCTGATGAGTCCATGATTTGGACTCATTTAAGGTATACTTTGATAGATTTATTATCCTCAAATGCATATTTTGTCTCTAAAACTGATTAAAATCTTGAGTTTCAGGTATTTTAAAATTAGAGACAAGTCATTGACACTGTGTAGCAAAAAGGAACAAAAGCATCTAAGAGAACGAAGAAATGAAGATTTGAGGATTGTCGAACCTGTTCGGCGTTCCACCAAAAGGTTTTATCCTCGCCTTTTGATCCAGTGAGATGAGCCTTGGAGGAAAGGATCAAATCGCCGATGAAAAAGAGAAGTCGGCATTTCACCGAGCAGTTCTGCGAAGCAGTACTATGTCAACCAATGATCCAAAACACGAAAATGTTGAAGGCTAGTGTAAGACGGCGAAAAATATACCAAAGGGTGGATCACCAATTTGATCGACGATCCCGACTAACTACGTCATGTGGTCTTTTGCAGCATAAATTTTTGAAAACTATAAATACTCATTAGTGTTTTTAACTTCATATCGTTTTTCATTATTATTGAACAATAATTTATGACTTTCTTTTTATTTTTGAGTTCTAAGTTTGGAGAGGGTTTTGGAGAACTTGAAGATTAAAAGGGTTTCATCTTCAAGAATTTGGGCTTGGGTCTCTTAGATCTTCATTTTTAGCTTGTATTAAAATTTAAAAAATCATACCCATTTGAATGCAAACTCATTTTGGTATAAATTTCTATCTTTTTTACATGTCTAGTGATATTAGGCATATTTATATGCCTAAGTAGTCAATATGTGCCCATGTTTTGGTGGTGTTAAAGGACGATATTTAGTTTATTAGCTTGATTTTGTGGTTGAGTTAGTCGAATAGGCACTTACACATATGATTAGTGATTTCAGGAACTCTTAGAGAAATTGGAGATGGAACGAAGAAATAAGAAAAAAAGATGGATGTGAAAAAAAATGGCTAAGGATGAAGTACATAGGCGAGGCCCACTGGCAGGCGCGTCGCGCCAAGGCATGTCACTCAGAGTCTCTTTTGAGGCACGCTAGAAGGCGCGCCGTGCCAAGGCATGTCACTCAGAGCCTTTGTTGCAGCGCAATTGAGGCGCGCCGTGCCAGGATGTGTTCAACTCCCAGATGTTGCTAGGCATGATGGGGGCGTGCTGCGCCAAGCTAATTCCGACTTTTCCAAGTTTTAAACATTAATCAGAAGTTCTAATTTGAGTAGGATTTGTTCTTAACTTCATCCACTATTATACATAGAACCTAGGGTTGTTATTATTAGGGTTCGACGTTAGTTCAGTGTGAAAGAGCAAGAATCAAGTTTATAATCCTCTTAACTCTTCTATTTTACGGATTTATTTATGAACAATTATCTCTTCTTGATTATTAATATCATGAGTAGCTAAACGCTCTAGTTCTAGGGCTATAGCTATGAATCAGTTGTTGAATATTTGAGGTTTTATGAATTAATCTTCCGTTGTCAATTCAAATTACTTTTATATTCTTGTGTTACTATTTCTTGATTGGCCATCTAGAGATAAATATAGTATCTAATCTTGAATTGACCATAGGAAAGATTAGATAGATCAGAGAATATAGAGAGCTCGGTCCACCCATTAAATTGAGGAGATTAATTTTGAGGAGTGACGCTCGGAAGATGAACACCTTGCTTGGTTACGAAATAGGATGAAATATGCTCGTCAGTTAGTCTATTTATCCCCGCTCAACAATGTAGTTAGATAGATAATTGGGGTACGCGACGAGAAGTCTGTAACCCTGATCATACTATTAACACTATAAACTAGTAATTTGACAACTGAAGTTAGTTCAAAGCCGAGAATATTATGCATGGCATTCATTATATGTTGCAGCCCTACAGTTGCTTTTAATCTTGCTTGAAACATTATATCAAAGTCGTTCACCATTGTTTAATTTAAATTAGTGCATATTAGTTGTAGTTAACCATAAAATAATCAACCTGTGAAGTATTTACTTTTCTCTTTAATTGTGGAATTAAGTGTGAATATAATTTGATCATAAGTCCCTTGAAAACGATAACTCATTTCTAAAAGAAAATTATATTACTTACATTATCACGTACATTTGCGTGTATATTTGGGAGCAACATCTAGCTAAAACCCCAATTCTTGTGGTTTGATTTTGTGAATATGGGTTGGATTATTGTTGGGACTTGCTTGTTGATGGTTTATTTATTGTTTAAATATGATTTTGTGTAGTAGTTATGCATGAAATTAATGGGGTTGTAGTTGAAAATACATTTTCACCTCAGTGTTTTCGGCTTTCTCAAGACAGAGGTCGCAAATCAAGACTACTAAATTGATAACTGGTGATATCAGGTTGACATGAGGTTCAGCTCGAGAAAGTGAACCCTAGTCCTTTTCCACACACTCAGCTATTGGAAGAGCAAGGTGAGTAGGCGTAGGCGGCAGGAAGGTCTGATGATTCATGCGGCAAATGATGTGCTTCGAAAGACATCATTTGACTCGGGCATAATTCAGCGACGAAGACTTTACCACCACATTAGTCTAACAAGTCAAAAGATTTAATCATCGCAGCCATTGTTATCTGTACCCGCATAGTTCTAATCCTTATGTCTATACTTGTGTTCCTCATCATTCCATGTCCCAGAATCACGTACCATCCCGTTAGTTCGTCTAGTTATTGTTTTTACTATTTTTAGCCCTATTAATTGTCTCAACAAACCCATTTGTAATGACTCCTGTGTCACTCTTGGTAATTTTTTTATGATATTTTTGATAATTCTTGTAGCTGATGACTAGCATACTTATTTGAGGCTAGCTTAGCTGAAACTTCTTAGTAACACTCTTTGTAGCGGAATTCTCAACTCTTGAGTTGGAATATTATGACAATTGACAGACCGTTCGCATACTATACGATTGGATAATGTATCTTTGATGACTGTAACCAATCAATAACAATCCTTTCCTTAGTGTATACATGCAAAGATGATAAGTTACGAGGAACGCTACTCTAATTCTTTATGCTCTAGCAATAGAGAATTTCACCACGCCACCTGTTCTGGCTACGCGTTGTATATTTACTAATGCCCTGATATTTACCTATCGTATTAGACATCATATCAATGTATGACTAGTTTTACCTCCGAAACATTGACATTGACTATATACATAGTATCACACCATTTCTATGTTAGACAATTTTTACTTATGAACAATCTACTGTGGTGTCTCTGCACGGCGCCAAAGTGCCACAAGCGAATCTAACAGTGCGCTCGCCGTTTACTAAATAGAATTCTAACACAGAAAAGAATTATCAATGCATGCAAAAGCACTATTCAAAATTTCTTAGTTACTATTTATCACTCATGGTTCCCATAACCCTAGTTGTGAATTTAGTTACCCATAACAAGAAGATCACAATTCATACTTTTAGATGAATAAATCATGAACTTACGTAATGAATATAAGAAATCTAGAATCTCAACTTGAATTTCAAAGCCAAAATCTTTGAAAACGAACTTTGGAAATCAAGAATTGCTAAAGTTGCTACTTATAGTCAGTTTGGATGGGCTTAAAAAAGTAGCTTTTAAAAAGTACTTTTGAAAGTGCTGGAACTTTTTTTTAAAATAAGTAGACGTTATGAGTGTATATAAAAATGCGAGCAATGTTAAAAAAAAAAGTTGTTGATGTAGTTTGGCCCCAATAAGTGATGGCCAAACACTATTTTTTGTGATAACAAAGATTAGATCTGAAATACCCGATTTAACGTTTTTACACATGATAAATAATGATTAATCTGCAGTTTTATACTTAAAAAATGAACAAAATTAATTTATATTTGCATTCAGAAAGTAATTATATTATTATGCCTATCATTCACATAGTTCTGTATGTTATCACAATTTGTATAATAATATAATACTAATAATAAAATAATAAAATAATAATAATAATAATAATAATATAATAATAGCTAATATAATAAAACAATAATAAAATAAATAATTAATAATAATATATAAATCAATAATCTATTATAATAATAATTATAATAATAAGAATTAGTGAATTAATAATATAATAATAATTATTAGTCTAATAATAATAATAAGTAATAATAATAAATGAGATAGTAATCGCAATAGTAATAATATAAAATAAATAATAATAATAATAATAATTATATATAATAATAATTAATAATATGATAATAACTCCCAAAAAATATATAATAATAAGAATAATAAAATAATATGAAAACAATAATAATAATAATAATAATAATAATATAAATAATATGAATATAATATCATATTATATAATAATAATAATCATAATCATATCAATAATAATAAAGAAATAATAATATAAAGAAAAAATAATAATAAATAATAATAGTAAACAATAAGAAATTATTAGTATATATTAATTATTTAATTATCAATAAGTATAATAATAAGAATTCACATATATAAATAAATTCTAATAAAGAATAATAAAATCAATAATATGATAATAATAGAATAATAAAATATTAATACTACTAATAATATATAATATAAAAATATAATATAATGGATAATAATTAATAATAAAAATAATAATACATAATAATCAGTAGATAATAATAATAATAATAATAAAAAAAAAAATAAAAAAGAAAGAACTTAAGAGGTAAAAGTAATATTACATGTTCAATATAAATGAATTTTAATGTTTTTTATTAAGAAAAGCCACCCCCTCACCTGGCTTTAGTTGTTAAGCTTTAAATAAGTCATTTTTACTTAAATATAGTTATTTTGAATAATTGCTACAAACACTTATAATAGTCCAAAACTGCACTTATAAGTTAGCTTTGAACCAGACTTAAGCCATTCAACAGACTCTTAATCTCCAAAGCCAAAACGAACAGAGAGTGAATAATGTCTAACCTTCAAAAAGAGATTACATGCCTATTTATAGAAAAAAAAAGTCCAAATTAAAAGAAAATGAACAGCAATAAAGTTCCGGACGCATGTTGATACATCGACGAGTGATGACTAGCAACCTACGACAATGCCGACATCGAACCTATCAGTGCATAGGCTTCCTTTACGATGGTCTGGACTTGGCAAATTTTACACTTCCAAAGCTGATCAGCTTTACAATAGCTTTTAGACCGCGATCAACAAGACAGATAGCTGAGCGATCACATGCTCTGGTGTGAATCTCCTCCGTGATCTCATACTTAGTTTCTTTAAATCAGGTACTGAAACAACTCCTCTAAATCATTTGATTAACCTGCATTACGGTTGCGCATAGACCTCCGAAACTTATGGTGCACTCATCATTCGCATTCATATCCACACTTAATCAAAACTTTCCTAATTTGTTCTCCAAGCTTGACCAGTCATCTAACACCTTTCCCTGCGCGCACCAGTGAATAGGACTTATAGGCCGCATGATCGCCGTCTGTAAATCGGACTTTTCATGCTGTAACATAATCCTTCGTGTATACTCCTCAACTCTCATCCGTCCGAAACTTATTATCTTGCCCCAAATATAGATAAAAAAAAATTACTATCACAACAAATTGACCCTAGACACACACAATTCTTAAGTGAAATCGTAGTAAAATATTATTAAAACCGAATAGATCAGGATTCGAGTCACTCATTCTAATAAAATTTTCTAGACTGGACCTACAAACTAGCCAATCGATGTGGTATCATGCATTCTCATAAAATGAATTCTTACTCGTCCTTTTTAACACTTCCCAACGTAAAAATAAAAAGTCTTATTATTCACAATAAATAGAAGACGTCTTAATTAATATTAGTCATAACTAACATTAAGAAAAAGTGTATAGACCAATCGCGCCATGTTGAGAAGAAGAATCTTATCGAACTCTTATAAAACTTATTCATGATTACTCCACTGTTATGAGCTAAACAAATACAATAAATTGAAGAAGATCCTTAATTGTATTTTATCTCACAAAATATTATGCATATCTTCCACATAGAGGAAGAACCGAGGTAATTATATATATAATTAAACCTTAACAAAGTAATATAAGGAAAGCAAGATTACTAAAATTACTATATTTTTTATATAATAATGAAGTATAAGGTGAGGAATCGGAATTAAAGAATTTAGTTTAAGCCAGTATAAGAGGTTTACTACAGAAATTGTCGAATATGTTACTCCCCAAGTGGAGACTAGAATGAGAATCAAAGGAAAAAGGAAAGGCTAAACAAACAAGATTTGTTCTTTTATAAATTTAGGGAATATAAGGATAAATATGAGAAACATTCATCATTGACACGATACTCCTCCAAACAAATCCGGTTTCTCACAAGATAAAACTCCACCAAAAAGCCCCTCCCCTCGCGACTGCTGCCATTGATCACGCTAACTAATTATATGTAGGCTGTACTCGCATATACTTACAACGACTTTATATTATTTCCTAACTTTTAAAATTTAAATACATCTATATTTATTGTAATTTTAAAATATTTTAATTTATTAATTATTATAATTTTTAATATTTTTTTGTAATATATAAATATATAAAACTTTATTGAAGATTTCATGTGTAATTCCTTAATCAAAAGCGGATAAATCTTTAATAATGAAAATATATGAATACATCTGAGATCAGAGTATTTACTTCGTTATAGGAGATAAAAAAACCTGAGAATAAGATTCTTCATGTTGTGATTGCGAATTCAAAATGACTAGCACAGTTGCCATTCTTATTTATGTAATTAGAATATGATTGAGCACCAACTCTTGACCATACTTGTTATGTCAAATCTTGAGGGGACTTCATCTCTGTTTAGCCCATTCTTCAACATGTTACCTATGAGCCTATATATGACTATAGTATAGACATTAATTTATCCAATCATTGCAATCTTTTTTTGGGTCATATCAAATAAGTAATTCATAAATAGAATCTAATTTAAATTAAATTTCATTCGAATTTGTGAACTTGTCAAATATTAAATGACTCATTCCGCGTGACGTATCTATTAATCGCCAAATTCTGTGTTACTCTTTTGCGCCGACTCCAATAAAAATCTTGTACATGTGAAGTATTTGTTATAACATCGTTGTGTCAATATACAATAATCAAATAGAAATAAAGTATCTAATAATATTTTTTTGTTTTGTAGAATCTATAAGAAAGAAAAATCATAAATCACATCTAAAAAAGCAAGAAAGCAACAATTGTTTATATACTCATAGAGAGATCAGTATGATAAAATTAAATCGTTTTGTAAGAAGACACTGAAAGAATCTCGATTGAGCTTACGAAAGAGTTTAGCTCTCGTTAATTACTGATTAATTTATGAAAATTATATTATCTTCATATATTATATATATATAGATATATTAATAATAATATAATATATAATATAGAATAATATATATCTATTATTATATATTATAATCTTGACTTCTTACTCTTTATATAAGTTCCTTATTAAAACAAATCAACCAAGGACAAGTAGGTAAAAGATAATAAGGATAGTAAACACATAAAATTTTTTGTATTGATCCTTTCAATTTATAGATATTGTTTTCTTTTTAAGTCTGTACAAAATAGAATATCTACTATTATCAATATTATAGTAGATCAGTCAATAATTTAAAAGTCTTTTAAACTATTTTCCTCCCTTAATCTATCTAGAATGCATTACCATACATTAGATACTTATAACTTATTTTCTTAATCATTATAATTCTTAAGGATTCTTTATCATTTATAAACTTAATGACTAGACAAATTAAACGCCTTGATATGAATTGGAAATTGAAACGGTGGGAGTACATAGTTTACATCTAAAACTACTTAACTTTATATATGCTCCACTACATACTTGAATAAAGTATATAAGTGTTTTTACACTAAAAATATCCTCATAGCATTGCTAATGATAGTATTGTTTTTAATTATGAATCACATATACGCTTAGTCCTTAGAAAACTGATTTAATTTGAACTTTGTTTTCATACTTAATTTTTGTTTTTTTTATTCGATGTTCGGAGCTCATATTAGAGCTTCGACTAAATTTGAACTCAGCTCTGCAGGGTCCATTCGGGGGTGGCGCTCCCAACAGGTTCTCCATACCCAGGGCTCGAATCTTCGAGGGTGGGGCTGACGATCACTGAACAAGAGTTTTCCCTACCAGAGATCGAAACTGAGACCTCTGCGTTACAAAAGTGAAACCCTAATTTAGCATGCACCACAACCCATGTTGGTGTTTTGATACTTAATTAACACACGCAAGATAGGTATTATTCATTAGCATAATGCGATATGTTTTTAAAAAAAAGTATTCCTTAATATAAAATTGAGGAGTAGTATCGGTAGTGAATGGAAGAGGAGTTACAGAATGTTATGCCAATCGTACCCTTACAATAAAGTAAAAATTCAGGTTGCCAACCAATTAAGTCTATTATTTATCATAGTTATATAAATAATAAAATCTTATTTATCTTTTGAAAATAAAATAGATATGAAAGAAAAATTAGTAACGAATAGCATGTAGATAGAAGTTTGATGGGATGAGTTTGCTCGTCAAAGAATGTACCGGTTTGAGGATTATGCGCCTGTTGACTATTTCTAATGGACGGTTGTCTTTTCATATATTTCTACAAAAATTCATCATAATCTTATATTTATATATTTATATATTTTCTTTCTTTTTAACTGTATTAAGGTTTTATTAAGATACCATGTACTTGCTAAGGATTAAAAATGTTTTAGTACAAATTATTATCCTCTTTTCTTCTTTCTCTTAAGCGTCTTTGACCAAAATTGATGCCACCTTTTTTCTTATATTTAATTAAAATTTTATTATTTTTTTGACCTTATTACTAGCATGCGTATTTCAACTTGTTGTATACGTTAGGTATAGAAATTTCTAGTGTTGGATAGGTGAATATCCACACATTTTCCATTATATATCTTAATTTTAAGATTAATTAGCCACTTCATAATTTATTCTTAGAAAAGAGGGGGCACGACTATGTTTATTTATTAAGGGACAATTAAGACAAATTAATCATTGATTACCACCACTAGTTAAAAATATGTTTAGTAGTATTTTACTACTTACCAAATAAAGTCTTATCATGCCTCTTTTGAGTCAAATGTTCGAGAAATATCTTTTATCTATTTATTGAACTTAAACCAACTACAAAGTCTTGGGTTAATTAATTAAGTCTTTATTTGATGTTTAAATGAGAAGGAGATCATCATCAGTCAGCTTATGAATTTGCTTTTATATTGCAAAAATAACTGATAAATACAGATGTGAGTAGGAAGGAGGGAAGAAGGAATACGAAGTGAGACTTTATAGTTTAATAAATTTCAAATCAAATTGAAACTATAAGTTACCAAGCAATTTTGTATAATTCATACAACTATATATTTATGGTTTTGTATATGTTATTTTCATTACGGTTTAAAATATGCCTGGTTTTGGTTGGTATCATATTACATAATTTTAAGACAAATCACAAGGTGTTCATATATTTTAAAATACAATCAAGTAGGACTATACATAACCCTCATTTGATTTATACAAAACCTATATTCTACAATTTATTCGTGAACATATATAAACTACAAAATATATCATATTGTTTATACAAAACTAATAAACTATAAGAATAATTTTTTTTAAAAAAAAAATAATTATTCATTTATATGCATATACAATTGTTATATATAATAAATCTGTTTTTTTATGAAAAAGAAAAAAGAAAGATATTAGATAACAAATTCTAATCAGATATAATAATTCTGAATTAAGGGATCGTTTTCCTTTTTATACTAACCGAAATCGGCACATCATTTAGGGAACTTAATAAATAATTTGTATAGTTAATTAAAAATTTGAATTATACATACGTGAATCAGTTTAGTCAGTAGATAAAGCTCCTTGAGGAGGCATGATATTTAAAATCTAAATATTTTATGAAATCTTTCCATAAATGATCTCTTTTATTCAAAAAAAACCTATAGAACAGAAAATTTAAATTCTTGTACCAGTTTAAGACACAAAGTAAATCGCATAGAAAAGTGCTCATCTTTTTCTTACAATTTGCTCGGTTTTAGCCATATAGATATGAAAAAAATACATGAAAAAATGGAATATTGACTAATTCGGACCAATCATCGAAAAGAATGAAAGTAAATTCCGACGAAGTGGATATGTAGTTACTATGTTAGAGTTCGAGAAGCTATTAGAAGAAATATCAAAAGAGACATGAATCCGCATAGATCTCAATGATCTTTGAAGACTAGGTAGCTCTAGATACGCGTCGGATGAAATAAGTATTATGGTTTAAAAAGAACTCCGGAATTTCTGATAGATATTCTATTTGAGCCCAAACAGGTAGGGCATTAGTATGCATACATTTTCACAGTCAAGATGCAAATAGTAGGAGCAATGGAGACATTGCCGGTTTTAACGGGAAAGTCTCGTCATATACTGACATTACACATGATCCCGTTAGAAAACTCACTCTCTAGTGACACATTTTCAGAACTGACTAGATAGTAAAGTCAAAGGATAATTTGAATTGACGATCACGTACAAAAAGGGGCCATAACTAGGCAGAGGAAGTGTAAAAGCAGCACTAAGAAGGCACATGAATTTACGGCTTAGGACAACAGTACATCATGGACGAGCTATTTTGGGCTAACCTCTATCTAGCAGCATGAGATCCAAGAGCTAGATTCAAGGAGGAAAAAACAAAGTTGTGGAATGGACGAGTTCGAGCAATGTCACAAAATCAAGTCCATGCTACACTGATGAAGACAATGCTCAGCACGCACAAGGATACACAACATAAGGCTTGTTAATGAGTTGATAAAGCTTATGCGTTTTTAATGATTTGCCTAAGTCTAGCCAGATTGTAGACAAATAATGCATCATCGAGCTAAACACGCAGTTAGAAATCACCTCATGTGAGTGTGAAGTGTAAGACCGAACTCAAAAACATGATAGCTCAAAGCCATGCTAGTAAATATACACTATAGAAACCAGGGAGGTGTTCATGGCCTTAAAACGAACCACAATCGTAGAACCATAAATGGTAATAAAGGGTACTTATGACGTGACATAATGATTGTACTAAGGTATACACCAAAGTTCGAAGCGTTCAAAGATATCGCATCTACGGATATGATCGAGGATATCCCGACATATGTTCACTAGGAAAGTACTAAGGGGGAAACCCCTACTCTATCCAGATGCAATTAATAGACCTAGCTTGTAAAGTACACATACTTGTAACCGAGATTCTTTCGTACTTTACGAGTCATATCCCCATTCTATGCGACACGGGAATTGTTGCGCATGTTAAAAAGTTGTGAAGGAAATGAAGAGTTGCCGAATTATTATGAAGAGTGTGACTTTATGAAATGTTGCCGACTTTTATGAAGCGTTGGAACTTTTATAATGTTGCGACTTTTATGCAAAAAATGTTGTAGACTTTTTATGAAAGGTTCGATGTGTGCAACATTTATTGAAAACAAGTTTAGATGACTTTTATGAAAAGTTACGACTTTTATGAAAAGTTAGCTGACTATTTATGAGAAAGCTGGTGACTTTATGAAATGTGACGACCTTTCTGAAAGATTAATGATTTTCCAAAGCAGTTTGTCTTTTTTTAGCACCTTTCCGCCGTAAGGCCCCACATAAGAACCTTTTCGCCCTCACTTCCTTATTTTCTATAAATTGCAGCGGATTCTCTCATTTAAAAGAAATTTATAGGCTTCTATCTTCAACTACTAATCTAGTATATCTTAGTGATTACTTTACATCGCCCCGTTGAGGTGAGTTCAGCGCTTGACACCGGAGTTTTTGGTATCGATACTCTGAGTGTGCATTGCGAGATCATTTGATACTACAGGATGGTCATATTCCAAATCAAACCTACGCCGATACTTAGAGGGAATAATTTCCTTAATGGGCGACATGGAATTACATGATGAACTTGATGTTTTTTTTGACCTATTAATTTTTCTTTCCATATTCTGGCTACGTGTTTACAAACTTAGATTTGCAAAATGAATTTCAGGTTCTTCTTTCTTTGTTGCTCTTCACTGGTTCACTTAGAACTGGTAACTTCGATTGTTTTGCAAAGCTAGTTGTTATGGTATTGGAGATCAGTAAGATTCTTTAGACACATATTAACAACAATATTCTGTAAGAAAAATATTCGTCTCTATTTTTCTTAAATACTGTTTCTTAATTCTCAGTTCAGCTACTAGTTTTAATTTTCTAAGTCTGATGGCAAAATGTTCTTAACTCTGTTTCTCTTACCAAAGATGTTCTAAATATGTTATGCGAACATACTATATGACAAAAGTACTATAGAATTGATATTTTCAAAGTATTAAATAGCATCAACATTAATTTGATATTTAAACAAAAATTATGCATATCTCTAAAAACTATTATAAAGTACTATCAAATTACGATATTTTTTTGCGCTTTCATATGATGAAAAAATCTATATACTTAAAAAATGTTAGTCAAAATTTTATAATTTAACACTAAACATGAGAAATTCTCGACAAATCATAGCAGCGGGCAAAGAGAAATCCCATCCAAAAAAAACTTTTACCTTATTTATAGTTTCAATAATTATAATTAATTTATTGTTCTTTATCATAGATACTTAATGTTCTCAAGCTTTGTTAGATATTAATTCATAGTTTTTTATAGAGTCATTTCCACTAAATAGTTTTCAAAAAATTGCAAAGAAGGGAGTATGCCAAAAAAATTTTAAAAGGCATAAATAATGTAAGTGGTGAGACACCATATAAATAATAAAAGCTACCTAGTGCAAGTTCTTTTTTAATAATTAATCAGCAATTGTAGCTAAATCATATATTGGACGTTAAATTAACTCTCTTATTATGTTCTAAAGCTTACAACATCTAACTCTAAATAACTACTTAAACTAATGTCAATAAATAATTTAAAACTTTTTATAATATGATTTCTTACTCGACTTAGAAAAATTAGTTTTATGTAGTGGAAAATAGAAGACATAAGCAAGAGTAAAATAATGTTTTCTTAATTTTTTATTATAAATACGCTTAGAGAAAAACAAAGTAACATATATTTACATTTCTTACGTATATAGATTCATTTTATATTATGCAAAACTTTAACAGTTTATTCACTCCTTTCTTTCTCAACTTGTCCACTTTTTCACTTTTATCTAGTTATAACTTAATTATTTGCTTCAATTAACATATCAAGAGAAATATAATTTGATATTTTACCTATGTATACCTGAATTAATTATCTATTGAAAAAAAATAAATTTTTTGAAATCTTAAAGTGGAATGTAATCCCTTTGATAATTAAGAAAAGATAGATCATAAGTGTATTATATCTAAGAATTAGTTCGTAATGTAAATATATCGATAAAATAGGTAATGCTAGCCACAAAGAGTATTGGCAAAATTTGATGTCTTAAATTTAACTAGCAAGAGCCGCCCCCCCCCCGAGACATAGACCACTATATTACTACTGCTTTTCGTCGACATTAATCATGCTGAGGAAACAGTGCGCTAATTAACACTTAAAGTCAATAATTTAATCATTAATTCTAGCTAGGGGTGTTTTTGGATAGGTTTGAATCTGTAATTAATAAAATTTAAAATCAAATTAATTTAAATGATTTTAAAATTATTAATATTAAATTAAATTATATTTATCCATTTAGTTGCTATTGACTTGGGTTTAATTTGATTCGGTTATTATTTATACACACAAAAAATAACAATGCAAAACGTTAAAAAGCGATGACAATTCATTCAAAACGAAAAATAATTAAAATTACTTACTTTATGAAACATTTGATCACCGAATTTACTATGAATAAAACTTCAAAGTTCACTATTTTGGCCTAGCTAGAAAGAAGAAATAGTCCCACAAAGAACTAAAACACTCATATACATGAAATCAAAAGAAAATGTTCTCACTTCAGCATTTTTGATTATATAAGTAAACCAGTAAATGTCACGACCCAAAACGAGCCGCGAGTGACACCCACACTTATCCTACTATGTGAGCGAACCAACCAATCTAAACCCCAACAGTTCAACCATAAATAACATAATCTAATGTGGAAGGACTTAAAACTCATTGACGATAATCAAATTAAATAACTTCTCAATTTAAATACTTATCTCCCCAAATCGGAAGAATCAACCACAAGAACATGCTATCCTAAAATACTAAATCTAAGAATAGCTAGGAAAACTAAAATAATAAACATCTAGTCCATTGCCGGAAACTTCAAAGGCATCAAGACATGAAGAAGAAGATCCAGTCCAAAGCTAGAAGCATTAAGCTCACCCTGAGAGTCTGACGTGGATTGAAGGACTGTCGAGAGTGCGGTTGAGTATAGTGACGAGGGCACGTTGCGTGCACTCCAAATTAACAAAGAAACAATTACAAGAAGGGGTCTTTACAGTGAAAAAAGC